>PVHP010026689.1:0-23874 GCA_004024765.1 Zapus hudsonius | reverse complement strand
GAACACATTAATCCTCATTACTTGTTTCTGAGTCTCCATCACCTGTCCCTGTCTTATTTTTTCTGGTAGCACTTTCTGTGTTAACACATCCTAATTTAGCTTACTTCCTGTGCTTCACATCAGAACATATCCTTTCCAAGGCAGGGATTTTTGATTCCTCTGACACCTGAACCAGCTTTATTCCAATAGAGGACCAGGTACACAGGTGCATACACAGGTACTCAAACTATTCCAATGGATATGCAAAACTTGAAGTGTATTTTGGAACTACTTTGTTGATCTGGAAAACCAAATTGTTCAGAACACGGTATCCCTCAAGCTCCTTCTAGAGGGAAGTCACTGTGAGGCCACATTCTTCTTATACTTTGACCACCTTTTAGGTTAAGCGAGCTTTTGTTGATGCACTTTGGAAGGCCCTTGCCATCAGCAGCATTGTGCTCCTGGGATAATGGATTCCTAAACACCAGGTCCTCAGCCTCCAAGAGACTTGGGTACGGGGTACAATGACTTTGTGTTATGGGGTTCCCTCCCTATGATCCCATGCTGCATATGTAGTATGCTGCTACAAGCCATAAGCCAGGTGTCTAATTCTCATCTGATTAGCTGCATGAACTCCATGGAGCAAACGCTTACATTCTGTAGAAAACCAAATTTGCAGCATGTTTCTCTAACATACCTTCCAGCAGGAAGATTATGTTTTTACTTTTTTCCAAAAGCAATAAACCTTTTTGACAGTGTTAGAAATCATTTCATTAACCCTTGCCTTCGTGGAACTTAATGGGTTACTTTATAAATCCTGAGACTGTTTGGTCCACAAGCCACCAGCTGGAATCACCCTAGTCCATTTGATGTTCACGGAGGTTTCAGACGAGCAAGGGAGGTCAGCAGTCCATTGTGTAACACAAGCATGGCTAATCAGTCACCTGCCACATTTATTAATTACCAGTGAGCTTGCCTTGAGCCAGCTAGTACGCATTTTGTCACTAGATTTCTGCAGAGATCCAAGCCCAGGTGGTCAATGGTGGCCAACCTCCATATGGTTTAGGTTCACCATTTCTTTCAAAAGAGTTGACTCTGACTCTGACTCTTCCTGCTTCCGGGCTTTTCGAAGTCTGCTGAAAGTTACTAGATTCACAGTGTTATGCATGTTCAGGGCTAGGACAAGGTCCTGAAGATGGACTGCATTCTCCCCAGATGCCTGGCATCCTCTACACAGCGCAGTTTGCACGTGGCTTGTGATGGACACCATCCTTAGTTTTTCTACTGATGCTTCCTAATAGAAGAAAATCAAACAAGCTGAAATGTCCATTAAGTTGGGAAATTTTCCTTATTTTTGAAGCTACTTATGTGAATTGTGAGAGCAGGACAGTTGCATCCTAGATTTCCCTGCATCTAAATCTATTCATTCAACATCTTCCTTAGAAAGTAAATCAAGGGAAAAGGATCCAGAGATGTTTTTATTGAAACATGACAACTGCGTTACTATGCAGTTCAGTCTGAGAATTTGATAAGCATATATAATGTGTCATGGTTTAATCATGGTAATTAACACTTCTGTCACCTCAAATACTAATTCTTTATATGTATTGATTATTTTGAAATAGATCACAGATTGTTGTCACCAAGTTACCCTCTTGCTACAGAAAAGCAAAAAGCAATTCATCTTCTCAGACCCTATTTTGTATCCTTTGATTTCTTTCCACCCTATTCCCAAACCAATGCCCTTTTATGTTTCTAATGACCACGATTCCACTCGAGTCTTCTGAAACTAACATCTCGGTTTTCTAAAGTTGGTGAGAAATGTATTGGCATCTTAACAAGATGACCTTCAGTTCCATCCACATTGCTGCTAATGACAGTTTCATTCTTTTCTTTGGCTGAGTAACATTATATATATATATATGTATTTTCCATAACCATTGATTATTTGATAGATATTTTAGTTGACATCACTTTGGCTAATGTGAACTATGCAACAGTCAACATAGGAGAGTCATTATCTCATTGATATATGGTTTAATTTCCTCTAGATACAGACCCAGTACTGGGATTCCTGGATCATATTGCATTGATCAGACAACAAAGGAAAAAAGAAGATAAATGTAATTTTATCAGACTGACAACATTCCACACAGCAAAGGAAATAATCAATGGAAATAAGAGAAAATTTACAGAACTAGAGAAATTATTTGCATACTATTCATGCAAGAAGAGATTCATATCCCAAATAGATGAATAGCCACAAAAAATCCACCTAAGGATGAGCTAAAAAGCTGAATACACACTTCTCCAAAAGGATATACAAATGGCCATCAAGTTTCTGAAAAACACCCAAGGGCTAGGGAGATATCTCAGTTTATAAAATGCTTGTCATGTAAGGCTGAAGGCTTGAGTTGGATCTCCAGAGCCCATGTAAAATGTGGGGCATGGTGACCCATACCTGTCATCCCAGAACTAGGTAGATAGAGACAGGTAGCCTATGCTAACTTGTGAGCTCCAAGACAGTGAGAGACAATGTCTCAAAATGGGGTGGAGGCCACATGAGGAATGGCATCTGGAGTTTTCATTTAGCCTTCATGTTCATGTACATGCATACACATACATATGCACTCAGACAAAAGCAAGTATTCACCATCATTAGTCACCAGGGTGATGCAAGTTAAAAGGACAATGACATATTATCTTACCCCAGTCAAAATGGCATCATCTGCAAGTCAACACCCAACAAATGTTAGTGGAGGTGTGGAGAAAGAAAGGGGAATTCTTATACAAAGTTGGTGGCAATGTAAATTAGTACTACCATCATGCAAAACAGTATGTAGATTCCTTAATAACTTAAAATAAAACTATCAACAGAGAAAAAATCAGGGAACCCCAAAAGTGATGCTGTACATCTAGAAGATCCTTCATGTCATCTTACAAAGATTTTTCAACTGAAGAAATACTGTCAGCTGCCTGGACGGAAGCAGCCGGAATCTATCAACACACTTTATATAATAATGTTGAAGGAGGAAGAATGAGAGGAGAAGAGGGTTGGTTCCCATGGAGACACAAATGTATCCTTAGCACATGCTAATTTTCTAGAATTCTGAAATTTCAGTTCACTCATTCACTCCATAATTGTGCTTGTGAGCGTGGGCAAGCACTTTGCCACTGAGCTATATTCCTAGTCCACTAATTGATTTTGAGACAAGATCTCCCTAAGTTGTTCAGGATGGCCTTGGGCTCACTCTATAGTCCAGGCAGGTCTTGAATTTTCAATCCTCCTGCCTCAGCTACCTAAGGTAGCTGGTGTGATAGGCTTGTGACACAAGACACAATCATATATATTTCTCATGCATCATCCATGGAAAGTTTCAAGGTATTAATGGGAGGAACGTCCAGGAGACTTCACACCATCCCTCAATGAGTTTGCAGCCTGATGGTGCAAGCATGTATGTCTGTACAAGTGGACTGTGGTCAAGTGTGTAAAGCAGGATGGGTCTTCTCACTTTCCAAGCCTTTCTCAGGGGCAGTATTTTTTGCTCCTCAGCCCCATGCCTCCATCTGGACTCAAGGCGTATATCCAGTAGGGTGCAGGAAGAATTGGTTGGTAAGAAGAGAACTATGATAGAAATCTTCTGTACACGGCCCAGAGCAGACCACTAAATATTGGTAGCCTCAGAGCTATTGTAACTCTAGGTAGACTGAGAATCAGCCCCTTCCTCATACCCTCTTTCAAAGAAGAGATAGCTTGAACTTCTTTAGTGCAAAAGCAGCCAGAATACAGCAGACACAGTGGTGTAATTGGTATGTGAAGCTGTCTTTCTGGTCTTGGCTTATGTCCTCCAGAAAACCAACACAGGTGAGGATGGAAGTGGAGAGGAAGAGTGGTACAAATTTATAGTTGTTAGGAGTGGTGACTTCTAATATTCTTTTTGCAGAGTAGGATGGATGGAATTAACAGTGACATATTGAATATTTCAAAATAAGTGGAAGGGAAGTTTTTGAACATTTTCATCACAAAAATGATAAGTGTTTGAGGTTATTAATATCTAAATTACCTTGACCTATAATTATTATGCAACATGTATATATATCAAAACATCATATTCTGCCTCAGAAATATGTGCAGTTTTTATATGTCAACCACAAGTAATCAAGTGAGGAGAAATCTGTGAGTAATAAATGTTTGGCAGGGTAACAGAACATAGAATAAATAGACTGAGATTGTTAATAAAATTTTTATCCCAAATTAATTTCTGCTATGTTTACTATATGTGGCCCATAGGACTTCAATCATAATATATGGTGAGTCTTACTCAATAGACTAGCAGACGGTGTGACAGTGTGTTTTGGTAAACATTACATAAGTACATTAAAATAATGAATGCTTTACAATTATGTGTGGTAAATTTCTATATGTCTTCTATAATATAATCACATATACTGGATGACTGTGACAGCAGGCATCACTCCTAATAGTCCTGAAGGAAGGCAGTATGTCCAAGATCAAGCTGTCAACAGATCTGGTGTCTGGCTGTGACCTTTGTGTGTTCTCACATAGAACATACACCATCAGAGCTGGTGTATGGTTCCTCTTTATGAAGATACTAATCTTATCATGCCCTATCCTCTGGTCTCATCTTCTCCTTATCACCTGCTCAAATGCCTTTACTCGACAACAAAGTGAGAGGTTTTTTTAGCAGACATATTGATTTTTCTAACATTACAATTTTTAAAAATCTATTTAGTTAGAATTAAGAGAGGTATGCTCAGATACTTCACCATGATTGTGAAATTATTTTTTCCTCCTTTCATATTTTTTGGATAATTATCTTGATCATATTCACTTAGCATATATAGATCAGTAGTGGAGAGTTTATGTTAAAATCATCAACCATCACTTTCTCACACATTTCTAATTCCCCTGTGCTTAGACCCATGGACACTGCAGCACAGCCCCAAGCTGCTTTGTCTGCACTTGCCTTCCTTCTTCTCTGTGGCCATGGGGAGGTCTAGCCTGCCACCTCCAAGTTCAGACTCTCTTTTCTCAGCAGGGTCATCTCCACTGTTGAACCAGTTGACAGTATTCCTTCATTGTCCTTTCATGTCTGGAAGTTTAAATTGATTTTTCATATCATTTCTATCTCTCTGCTAAAATCCATCATCTGACCTCTCACAGTGTGCCATATTTACTTATGATCAGGGCTGCTTTGCGAGCTATAATCATTAAGGAAAGGAGAAACTGACACCGATATGGGTGAATTCAGAAAGAAATACATGCAAGTGAACACTCATTCAGTGGTTAAAGAACAATCTTTCTGAAAAAAACAGGACAATTTGAAATTATAGACAATTAGCTTTTATCCCTGTTACTATTGCAGAATCCCTGGTGATGGGTGCTGAGTCAGGTACAGGTATGTAGTTGGCTTGTGTTCTGGCAGCTTGAGGGTGTGTTAAACATAGTATTGGTATCTGCATGCAGGACTCATAGCTGCAAGACCACAAGGCAGAGAAGAGGAACTGACTAGGTAAAGACAAAAGCAGGCTTTTAGGGTGGGTGGCCCTGCTTAGTAACCACACTCCTCTGAGACCCTGTCCATGAGACAAGTATGAATTGTTCAGTAAGATGGAGGCCCTGTTGCCTAATTCTCTCCCACTGGACTTTGTTTCCTACAGTTCCCACTCCTGAAGCACCATGACACCCCGCACCAAGCTTGTAGCACTGAGTGGTTGGAAGGCTGACTGCATCAGAGGCATTACAATGGCTTTGTACCCTAACCTGCCCATGTGTGTGTACACATTCACTCTCAACCCAAGATAAGTGAAGGACCCCATATATTTGAAAGGAAAAGCAGCATGATACATTGATTGTTTTTTCATTTCTGCTGGGTGAACATATTTTAAATGTCAGTAGAACCCCTGCTCCAAACATAAATCCATTCAATTGCATTGACACCAAGAAACTGCTGAGAACCACCATTTTCAATATAAAAAATATGAGTGCATTTATTAGTCAGGGTTCCCTAGAGGAGCAGAACCAATAGAATGAATTGTAGTAAAAGTTAGGGATTTATTGGATTAGTTCACAGCAGTCCCACAGTAGAATTCTGCAAGTCCCAGAGTCAAGGAACCCGTAGCTGCTCAGTTCGCATGGCAGGATGCCTCAGTAGTCCCAATCCAGCACTGAAGGTTGAAAGGCTTCCTGGGAAGCCTCTGGTCTTCAGTTGAGGCTGGAAGGCTGAGGAAGCTTCATTAAAATGTCAACAAAGAAATGCATGGCAAGCACCAGCAGCCAGGTGGGCAGGGAGGCAGGGGGAGACAGAGATTTCTTTCCCCTTTATATAGCTTTAGGGCAGGGTCTTGCAACCCTGTCTCAGACTTGTTGGCTTCCTCATTCTGTGGAATTTCCTTCCTGCACTGCCCTCCCAGGAAGGGATGTTAATTTTCAGCTTCCCCAAGTTAGAGGGTTGCCTTCCTTTGATAAATATCAAAGACCCAACAAAGATAACTGAAAAGATCAAGTTGACAACAAAACCTAACCATCACAGTCAGAATCAGAAAGATATCCCCAATACTTATTACTACTAATGTATTGTTCTACCCAGAAGCATAAAGAACCTGTAAGTGGTAAAAGACAGATATCCCAGAGTACAGAAACAGTCCAGATACCTTCAGGGCACCTTGCAAAAGAAGCACACCTTGGAATTTATGGAAATGGAAATCAGATAGTGCTCCACTCTCTCCCACCACTGCCCATAGTGCATGAATTCGCCCAGTTAGCACTGCCTGTGACCTGGCAGAAGAAGTGAACCTTGGAGCTGTGTAATAATTTTTCATAGAGTGCATGTGGGAATGGTGCTTCAGATGTATCACATTAAATAAGATACATCATTGGAATCAATATCAATCTTCTCTTCACTTTAATTTGTGTAGCTACTAGAAAGGTTTGTACTAAGCAGGTGTTTCACATTCTATTTCTGGTGGGAAGTGGTAACCAAGAACTCTTTCCTCACACTTGAACCAGGTCCAATACTGGTGCCTAGCTCATACAAGTGCATTCAAGATTGAATGCCAGCATGTGTGGAAATGTAGAGCGTGAAACAAACAGAAAACCAAAAATCCAGTGACTGTTGGGCCTCATTGCTGCTGTAACAGCAGTTTCTGTACCCGTTCCTCCTTGACCCTCCAGAACCATCTCTTCTGAAGCTTACATTTCCCCAAAGACACTTTTCTAACTTTTAGCAAAATGCTGAACCCTCCATTTCTCTCATTGGCCAACTTGAGCTTTTCCTTAACTGGTCTCCCATGCTTCACCCACATCCACATTGCACCTTAGCCCAGATGTGTCCTAGGCAGGCTCAGTGTCCTGCAAGGGTCTGGGCTGTGGGGCCTTTGGTTCCTCCCCAGTGATGGCCAGTTCTCCTGCCACCAGACTCCTCTCGTGTTTGCATGTCATTTCATATGGGGCTCCTATTTCTACTGTTGTGTAAGGGAGAAAGCCTGGGTTTCCATTTGCTGATTAACACCTACCCTACTCCTAGATTCCTCTCAGGTGGTCCTCGCCCCAGATCCTCTGGCACTTATCTTCCTTTCAGTGTTCCAGTTCTGGGTTACCCTGCATGACCTCTGGGAACCTCTCAGCTCCTCCGTCTACTTTCAGACAGTGAGAGGACATTGCCTACCTCCAGGAGTGAATTCCATGGCTCTAGTCTACAGCACTTCCATTTTCTTTTCTTTTTTTTAATTGAAATTGGGTCTTGTTACATAGTCCAAGATGTCCTCAAACTTGAGGTTCTCTTGCCTCAGCTTTCCAAGTATTGGAATTACTGACATGCAACACCACACCAAGTTCATAGAGCACTTTACTGAAGACCATTTTCTGCTGTGAATAAACCAATTTTCCAAAAACCAAATGGTCACTCTGAAGACACTCTGCAATGGTGATGTACCCAGCCACATATAGTCACCCACCTGGACACTGAGGGCTTTTTGGCCAACACCTGCTTGGCCCATGCAATTGTTTTGTCTTCTATTTCCATTCTGTCTACCAAATCCAGCATGTCTTTTGAACTTATAAAACATCACAATTTAAATGTAAACATTTTTAAATCAGAAATAAATGATCTGTATTTCAATTTCATATTTGAAAAAAAGTGAGTCATGTACCCAAGATGGTCCTAGTACATCAAAAGGTTTCCCAACTACTGAATTGAGCTCCATCTTTGATATTTAAACTAATTAAGTGCCTCTGAACATCTGAGTCCCATTGGATACAGGCTAGTGAAGGTTCTGACAGTCCAGGACAAAAAGCAGACAGATATTTTCTGAGTTATTATCTATTTATTTTGCATGTGTATGTGTGTGCCTTTGTGTGTTCATGTGTGTACATGAACACGTGGAGGCAAGAGGATAATCCCCTGTGTCATTTCTCAGGAGTCTTTTTGTGAGACGGAGTCTCCCAATGGCTTCTAACTTGCCAGGTAGGCTAGATGAGCCCTCATCCCTGGGAACCACTATATCTCTCCTCTTGGAGAGATTCCTGATTTTCTTGTTTCCCCTCCTTTGAGAACTCTTCCTGTCCTCACTGAATAGTTTCTCTCTCCTCCTTCATACCACAGCATTCAGGCTCACCTGCTGTGATGTAGACTGTGCTACTCACATGGGATGGGAAAGCCATGGTGCCTACTTGGTTCTGAAAGGAACACTTGGGTTCAGTGCTTTCTCCACTACAACAGTGGGAGACATCTGAGGACAGAGCTAGTATTTCCGCAGCAGCTGGCCCATCATGTATGATGTGTGATATTTGAATGGAAAGAATGCATTTCTAGGTGTGCTGAGAGAGTAAAATTGGATAGCTGACTTGTGTTGAGATTTTGGGCAGTGGGCCAGGTACATATATTTAAGAGCATGAAAGTTTGTGGCTAGAGGGTCCTCAGGAGAGTTACCCAATAGACTCCTGCATAGTTGCTTTGCAGATCTTAAAATGAATGAGAGGTGAAAGATGGCATAAAATGCGAGTCATCCATTATTAAGTTCAAGATGGATTTAGGGTAAAGCTGACATCTGACCCAGTGAGGTTTTGGATCCATGTTTGTCTATGTGCACCTTTGGGATGCAGTGCTGAGGGCTGATGTGTCAACCTCAGGTGGGATCCTCTGTTCAGGTCATTCCTGGCCTGACAGCATACTATCCCAGGTAAGCCAGCAGAGCTGGTCTCAGTCTGACTGAGTCTGAAAGAACAGCCTTCTTCTGAGGATATTTGGAAGGCATGCCAGGTCCAACACCTTTGCTCTGAAATTGGGAAAAAATTTCTTTATCCCTCCTACATTTTCTCATCATAGGTGCTGGGTAAGGTGCTCACTGTGGTCCTCAGCTCTGCTTTGCTTTGACCCTTTCCTTTAGGCTACAAAGCTATCTATCTCCTCAAGACCCATCATCTTTTCTTGTTTTACATTTCTGATGAGTGTGCCTTTAACATTACCTTTCCTGCTTTATTTCATTGCCAAATCCCCCAAATTTATCTGTAAGTAGGGATTTTTCCTAAACTTCCCCCTCATTGTTTGGGTTCTCCTCCTTCAGCCTCTTCAACATCAAATGGGACCAGGGAAATGTCACTACTAACTTCCTGCCAGAGCCTCTATCCTTAAAAACTTAAGTACACAAAATCCCCAACAAAGTGCCTCTAAAAGGCTGGAAAGAATAACTGCAATCAAATTCAGTCACTTTCCTGCCTTAAAAGAGTATGGGTGTAAAAAACCAGAGTGGTTTAGAGCATTTTCAGAACCTTGGTCAGCTCTGAGCAGGGGTACCCAGTGAACAGGGCTTTCTGCCTAGGCCAGTGCTGGGCTTCAGGAGTTGAGTAAGAAATTCAGACAGTGCCCATATGTCCCAGATTGTCTGGGACAGACCTGATATCGAATATTCTGTCCCATTTTTCAGAGCATGTTTCAGACCATATGTCCACATTTATGTTTAGGAAAATACAGTACTTGTGTCTTTAATAGGAAAGTAGGACCAAATCTGTTAGAGCCACCCTTGAACCTCATTGTGCCTCCCTCTCTGGGGTGGGGGGAGTTCAGATGCAGGGGCTCTCCATCCATCAGGGCAGCGTTGTGATGGTGGACAAAGTCATCTGGCTGATGCAAGGCATTGTGCCAACATGGAACTAGGAACAATGCATGGGCTACCTACTTGGAAGCCAAACACAGCACAGTAGCTCTGCACTGTCTCCACTTCCAGAGGAGTGTGTGTGTGTGTGTGTGTGTGTGTGTGTGTGTGTGTGTGTATAAGAGAGAGAGAGAGAAAAAGAGAGAGATCCATGCTACTAACTCTAATTTTGCCCAATTTGCTGTGAAGTGGCAAGGATGAATGTGGATAAAAGCTTGCCTCATAAGCACAAGTACCTGAGTTCACATCCTCAGAATCCATGTAAAAAGACAGACACTGTGGTGGGCATCTGTAATCCCAGTGCACCTACATTGAGAGGGAATGCTGGAGACAGGGGGGATTTCCAAGAGGCTTGTGGGATAGCCTGGATGAAGGTGAGGATCAAGTCCCCAAGTTATCCTCTGACCTCCACAAGCACACACATGAACATGCACATACATCATTGACACACTAGAGAGACAGAGAGAGGGTGGGTCATGATCTATCTTTAGGCAGAATTGTCTTGGTATGTTTTGCAAATGGGTTCATTTTCTTTATTGTCTCCTGCCTTTGTGATGTTGCATATAAACCTGGGCACATAATCATATGTAGCAAACATAAAGGACAAGGAATAATTAGTCCTCCAAATTTATCGTGTCTTCAGTGCTATTTTCCGTAAGAGGCCATCCTTTAGAAATGAGACTGAGAACTGCATAGCCATGTATAGCGCAAGTTCAAACATTTCCCTTTGAATTCTGAAAGTCAAAATTTAATACTAGGAGATAGTTATGATAGTTATGAGTCCCAAGATACCCCAGGACACACAGACCACCTAGAAAACACTCACCCATATGTGAGCACAAGCACACATGCCATATTAAGCTAGCACTCCATTATTTCAAAACAAGATTTGTAATCTGGTTCAAATGAGGTGTTATAATTTGATAAATTTATATCTGTATATATTAAACAGTTTCTTATTAAAGGAAAGTTAAAAGTATGATAGATATAATCTAATTATAACATCTAATTACAAATGAAATAAATCACTAAAACCAGCTTAATGAATCTTAAATGTTAGTTAATATTCAAGGAAGAAGCTGGAATCTTGACATTCCAGTCATGCAGTGAAAATACAGGAGAACTTGGGCATGGAGGTGCTTTGTCACTGGGAATGTGACCCTCTCACACCTTCAGCATTGTTCAGATGAGATCTGGAGTCCTCAAAGCTTTTGTTAATAACAGTCTAGATCCATCACAAAATGCTGTTACGGCAGCCCCAGGCTGAGGCTTAAAGAATCAGCACTTTTGATGAAATCAGTCAAAGAAGGTAGAGATGATTTTAATCAGTACTGCAGCATGAAACAAGCTATGGCTTTGATCAGAGGGTTAGGTATAAAGGTTCAGCTGCCAGGCAGGTGATCTGGCAACAGGGGTGGGAGCAGGACCCAAAGCCAACAGTAAGCACTGAGGGTCAGGCTGCTATGGATTTAGACCAGGCTGATTGATGGTAGGCACAGCCCTGCCGTTCAGCATACAAGAGAATTCGGCCCCTCTCTCCTTGCCCCACTGTTCTCTTATGAAACTAGTGTCCCCGAGTATTAGGGCTAGAGGAGCTGATACTCATTAAACACTCAGCGAGACTAGCACTGGCAACATGCTTGTCCGACATCCTGGTTCCTAGTCTTTGTCCTCTTCTTAGGGTCTTGGGATGAGCTCTGAGCACAGAGTTCCCTTGGACAGCCCTGTGTGACACCTCTTGCTTGTCTGCCAT
Source organism: Zapus hudsonius (assembly GCA_004024765.1). Lineage (NCBI taxonomy): Eukaryota > Metazoa > Chordata > Mammalia > Rodentia > Dipodidae > Zapus > Zapus hudsonius. The sequence continues at coordinate 11,969 of PVHP010026689.1, read as the reverse complement.
TGCTAAACTGGAAAACCAGCTCCTAGTGTGTCTGCAGGAAACATGAGAAGAACAGCCAAGACCTGGCCACGTACATGTGGCTGGTTGGACTTGAGCAGGAGAGGTGGAGGTGTCCTGCACCTTGACAGCATTGGAGCTGGACTGAGTACCATTCTGTGTTTTCAGGTGGCCAATATCTGCTATGTCAAAGGCATGGGAATTGTGATGCTGATATACCAAGAAAGAGTTGTTGAGTGGTTCCCTATTCTACCTAAAACTTCATAGAATGTACTATTTGGAAATTATCTACATTGAATTTAGTTTTAGCCTGGCACCAACCACAAAACCCCTGGGACCAATGGCCATGCTCTTGATCACTGTACCATGGCCTCCTACTACAGCCCTGGTGTTGGTATACAGATGATCCATATAGCTAAGGACTCTATGTAGCCTTTTCAGGATATATGCAACTTCTCAGTCTTGCTGTGGTCATTCTATAAAGTGCAATTTAAGCAAGTAAGAAGTTGGTTCCTGGAACTTTTCGTTATGAGCCATGCATTCATTCTAGAACCAGCCTGAAGAACAAAGCTAGTGATGGGGAGGCAGGGGCAAGGCATGAGGCTCAGCCACTCTCCTGAATTGCCTTGGACACACTACTTCACACTGCCAAGGCTTATCCTTTGCTTTAAAATAGAACCTATATTACACACACACACGCACACATGCACACACACATGCACACACACACAGGAGCTATTTTGGAAGAGGATGGGGAGCAGTAAGGGGGGAAACAGGAGCAAGAGGGGTTACAGGGCTAGATATAGACAAAATACAGAATATACTGTCACTGTGTACAACCATTATACACTGCTAAAACCTTTTTAAATACTTAAGATGGTAGAACTGTGCTCAATAAATTTTATAATAAAAATAGAGATGGGATGAGCTAAGCTACTTACTTTTTTTCTGAGTCTCTTACTGTACTTACTATATTTTTGAGGCAGAATCTTACTGTAGCCAAGACTGACCTGCAATTCAATATGTAAGTCCCAGGATGGCTTAAAATTACTGTGACCCTCCTACCTCTGCCTGTGTGCCACCACATTTTCTATTCATCTTGGGTGACTTGCTTTACAATTAACCTCGAGCTAATATCTCAAATGTTTGTTTTTATTCAGTACTTCCATAATAAAATGTTATTTATATATTTGGAGGGATTAAAGCCAGGTCTTTTTATTTTTTATTGATATTTTTATTATCCATAATTAGATACATTGTATGAGCAAATCTTATGATGGTACCCCCATTTCCCTCCTCCCTGTTCCAAATTTACTGGGTATCCTCCATGTTGGGAATACTGGTTCAGTCCATGGAGTAGGGGATTATGAATTGTACAAGAGGTAGCCAGTTCCCACCCATCCCCACTTTGTGTGTTGTTGCTAAGGGGGGGGCAATGTCTCTGGATATTCTCCCCCACCATGGCTCTTACATTCTTTCTTCCCCCTCTTCCACTCAGTTCCATGAGTCATGGTGGGTGAGGTTTAAGTTTGTTTTATTTTTGAGATCTTAAGTGTCTCTGGACTTCTGCTTTGGGTTGGGTTGGATTTTGTTAGTGTCTGTCTCCTTGACCTATCCTGGGTTATCTGACTTGAAGCAAGGTCTTTTTGCATGCTAGGCAGCATATAAAGTTTTAGATCCATGATCTTAGCTGGCTATAAGAAAACTTTAGTTGCAGAGCTGCTTCAGGCACTACAAAAGGCATGTTAAAAGCAGACCATTTGCTTCATATTGCTGCTCTCCCATATATTCCTAGAAACATTGTTATCTAAATTGTACCTGTCGAGGTCAGACACATGTCGCTGGGACGAATCTCCAAACCAGGCACAGTTATGGGAGGAAAGGATTTATTGAAGCTATAGATCCATAATAATGAAAGAGGCTGGCCCTACTTCACAGGTCCAAGCAGGGAGAGAAACCCATCACCAACACCACACATGGAATAGCAAACAGGCAGATTGAGGCCAAGGAGAGAATTTTTTCCCCTTTATATAGCCTTATCCATGGGGTCTTGTAAACCTTTCACAGATATGTTGACTTCCTGAGTCTCTGGAATTTCTTTTTTCTACTGCCCACACAGGAGGGAATGTTAATTTCAAACTTCCCTGATCTTCCTTACATCCTTTCCCCACTGAGAGGCTGCCTTCCTGTAAACAACCTCGGAGACCCACCCAAGATTACTAAAAAGATCAAATTGACAAAAAAACCTAACCATCACAGTACCTAAATTTAGAAACCCAGGAACACATCCTAAACGTTTTCTTCTCTTTCTATAAAATGTTCCACTACCCCCCCTTCCCCAAGTCTTGTGGCCATATTGTGCTTGTGACATACCTTCCTTCCTCATCCCTGGAAATTTTGTTTGGACTATATGAATTCCAACTCTGGTAAGATAAATACATTATAAAGTGATGTTCCTTTTTTAGGGCTGCCTAGTCACCTTTCACGGATCCCATATGTACCTTTCAAAATGTCCCTTTGATAATAAACATCAATCTCACCCCCCACACCCCACCTTTACCAACTCTTTCCAGAAAAGTACAAACTCCTTTTAGGGTGGGATCCTTAGAGTGTGTCCTGCTGCCACCATCCCAGTGTCTGCCTTCTCCACCCGGACTGCCCATACCAAGAGATGGTTTCTAAGCCCTCCTTCATATGTCCTGTATGGACACCTGCATTTCTCCCCCATGCCCTTTCCCAAGGCACCCCACCATCCTGGACTGTGACACAGTGCACACCACTGTGGCTTTAGCTTTGTTCATCTTCTCTTCAGCTGGAGGCTCCTTGACAGTGACAGTTGGCAACAGACATAAATTCATCCATTATGTACATATGGCCCAATGCTAGGTAGTTAGTAAGTGCTAACTGAGTAAAAGAATAAAACTATAATGCATTCCTGAGGAAGAACAGGGTGTGTTTCATTCATTCCAAAAGGAATCATGGAGCATCTGTCATGTCTCAGATTGTGAGAAGATGCTAGTCCCCAAGGCTCTGCTCTGCAGGGAGAGAGGCCATTCAAAAATGAGAAGGTGAAAAATATGTAATTAAAATATACAGAGAGGAGGGAATGGTAATATCAGCACAATATTTACTCATATAATATATTTAATTTTGGATACTAAAGAAATCAAAAAATATAAGAGGGAATGTCATCATGGATTCAATGGCTTTATCTAAGAACCTATGATAAGGAGCACATTGTTGTGTTAATATATGTAATTTTAAGCCAATAAAAATGTTAAATATATATATAATTTTAACATTATCATATATATTTCTGTATTTGTATATATTACTAACTTTATCAACAGACAATAAAGTACTGTATCCCCCCCAAAAAAAACAAATTAACAACAAAAAAATGTAGCTGTGATAAAGAAGAGAATCATATAGAATGCTGAAAACAGTATAACTGTCTTAGATAAAGAAAGAAGAAAGGCAGGAGGGATAAAAGAAATCAAGAGTTGCAGAAAGGCTGTACAGATACTTGGAGCTTCAGGGCAGGCCTGTTTGTTTGTTTCTAACTAATACATATTAATTATACATAATGAGTTCATTATGACATTTTAATACATGTGTATACTTCATTATCATCTTATTCACCCCATTACTCTTTTTTTATACCCCTGCTCTTGATGCCCTTCTTCTTTCAAACTAGTATTCACTTCCATGTTTTTTTTAAAGATGACCTAGGAAGTCACATTACAAGCATGGATGACGGGTTACATACAGCAGCATGGACACCTTACTAGTGGCCTTATTTTGAAGGCCATGTCCACATAAGTGAGATCAGGATCCTGGGATGGGAATCAGTCCTCATGCAGACCAGAAGCTGGAGACATGATCAGGCTTTCTGAGTAGTGAGGGTCAGCACAGGAAGCTAATTGAAGGATGCTGGCAGGCATAATATGAGTCAGCATATCTGACACAGTATGCACTGGCCATTGGGTTGAGAAGATTCTGGAGCCTGGAAGAAAAAACAGCCATAACAACACATCCAGTAAACAGAAGAAGGAGGCCTGAATGCACAAGCCATCCAAGACTCACAAATTAAAAGGAGGCATTGGTTTTGAACTGGAAATAGAGAACTTAAAATTTACATAATATCCACTGTTGGCAAAGTATTTAAGGAAATGAATGATGGATCTGTAAGATTAAATCTGAATGAGCAACAGGACATGCTGAAAAAGGATAACAAATGCAATAAAATGCTCACTATGTAATATGAGATGACCAAGGTTGAGTGTTGGTAGTACACATTGAGTGTGAGGCTCAGTTGTTCACATAGACATTGGAATGTTTCGGAAACAAGCATGATGTCGTAGAAAGATTATACTTTTCTATGATTTGTGATTTTAAAATTTAGATAGGAGTTCTTTTAATATAAAAATGAGAACAATGCCAGTTTGGAAGGAAAAAAATATAGAGTGTTCTGAAACAGTCCATCATATATATTTTAAAGACTAAGAGAAGGCTCACTGTCACAAGTAGAATTCAAGGCATTCTTTACTCAGTGATTGCTGGTAAATTTGGGGTTATTTGAAGCAAAACAAACAAAATTCCACTCCTCCCCATCACGCCATATGCAAAACACATTCCAGTTGTATTAGATCAAAAAGATGTGTTTAAAATCTGTGGATTGTGGAGGTGTGGCACAGTTGGGTAGCAGACAGCTAGTGGGTTTAGATTCCTAGAACCTGAATAAACTAAAATAATAAAAACAAACCCTGGTTCTCTTCTGGATGATGGAGGCTGATTGACCACATACTCACATATTCTTCTGTTAACAGTGGGAAAAAATTCTCTAAATCCACAGTAATCAAAATGACGAATGGAAAGTGGGAAAATGTGCATAGAGAAGTCATCACTTATTAAGCAATTATGATGAAGTCACAAATCAAATACCTGCACAAGGTGATTTCAGAGAGGCACCAGCTGATGTCCCCAGCTACTCACCTGAAGACCTGGGCCATTCTGCCTTCTGTAAGTGTAGTAAAACAAGGCGCAGTGTGTAAAAGTGACATCTGTGGAGACATGATCATGTTAAGGTGAGGTCATGAAGGCAAGCTGTATTAGTCAGGGTTCTCTAGAGGAAACAGAGTTTATAGAATGGATTATAATAAAAGGGAATTTATTGGGGTAGCTTAAGACAGTCCAACAATAGCAGTCTGTAGGCCCACAGGTGAAGAAACCAGTAGCTCTTCAGTCCATGTGGCTGGATGTCTCAGCAGTCCCAATCCATCTCAGAAGGCCTGATGGCTCCCTGGGGAGTGGCAGCTCTTCACTCCACAATGTGAGGCTGAGGAAACTGGGTTCCAATGTCCAGGAAGGGTAGGAGAGCAGGATGTGAGAGCAAGTCACGAACAAGCACCAGCAGCCGGGGGAGGAAGGAAGAGAGTTTCCTTCCCCTCAAGCTTCCTTATATTTAGTTCCCTCTGTAAGGCCCACCCCCTGGGGGCAGGGATGACTCTGGAGAAGGGAACTACTCCCTTCTCCAAAATCCCAAAAGGATTTTGCCAATCCTTCCTGCAGGCAAACTCAGAGACCCGCCCAAGATTACTATGGATTATTACATAGATCAAGTTGACAAATAATTTAACTAACCATCACACAAGCCTTCATCTGATATAGATGGTGTGGTCACAGAGTAAGAAACAGAGACACACAAAGAGAATGTCATGTAGTGGTGACTGCTGGCAGCCAGCAAACCACCAGAGCTCAGCCAGGTCAAGGGGAAGAGTCTCCTGGAGATTCCAGAGGCAGCACATTCCTCTAGCCTGCAAAAGGAGTAGTTAGTTAGGGTCTATTGACCTCAACACATACTTCATGGCACTTTGTTCCAGCAGGCCTAGGAAGCTATCAAAGAGAATAAACAACGTCTATTAATTTAAATAATCCTTGCTGTAACCGTGGTGGCAGAAGCACATGGAGATGGTGAGGGTAAGGCTGCTATCAACTTGTCAATCACAACATAAATTTCAGATAATGACTAAATTTGGCAAGCTAAGAAACACAAGTTAAACTGTATTAAATAAATGCTTTTGAGTTTTTAGTGTGTAACATATATAACATTTACATGGAAGCAAATGTCATAATAATAATATCAATATCGTCATAACTCAATGCATGACCTGCTATATGCTCTGCAGTACTGTAAATAAATGTTTTTTTGTGTTAACTTGCTGATTTAGTAACTCCTGAAGGTTTTTGTTTATTTTAATTTTATTTTAATCAATTAATCAATGTATATATGTAGAGATATACCAGGATCTCTTGCCACTGCAAATGAGCTCACTGATCCTCCTGTCTCTGCCCCACTCAGCACCATGTCCAGATTTTATGTGGGTATTGGGGATCAAACTCAAGTCCTCATACTTGTAAAACAAGCACTCCTATTCACTGATCCATGTCCCCAGCTTTAATATTCCATTTTGACCTGGACATTAGCTTAATGGATGTAATTACTTGAATATGATTACTTGAACTGTGTATAAATGATTTATGTACTTTTTACATATGTGCTAAACTGAAGCTTGACAATAGTGAGATGAATACAGGTAGAGTTTATTCAGTCCAGAAATGAAGATACATTTATAAACAAGAAAAACTCTGGAAATGCATATCCTAGCTGAGGATAGAGCCTGCCTTTACAGACAAGTACAAACGGAGATTAGAACTGACTTTGCCACTCTGCATTTACACACCTTGTGCACCTGGCCAAACTCCTCACTCTCCTCACCTGCGATCTGGGCTGTAGGACCTCTCAGGATGTGTGTGAGTGTCTAGCAAGATGCCGAGGGTCACATCACATGCAGCTGAGCACCTGCAGAGCTCATACATGACCCCTGCTTCTCCCAGCATCCCACATGCCATGCCAGGTGGTAGTGACCATTTCCCTTCCAAAAGATGCCTTCTCCTTGCATTTGGTACCCACTTCTATGGCCCAGTTGAGAAGAGGAAGTTGTAATGTTCTAGAGTAAAACAGGATACTCACAACCTAAAATAATTCATTTTTATTTTCAAATTAACTCCATGAGAGTTTGAAGGTTCCCAATACATACAAAATAATAATAGTCAGGGAGCTGGAAATGTGGTTGCCCTTTGTGACTCTCACACGCTGTGCACAGGTATTGCTCCTCATTCTTTAAATTGCTATTAGCCACTCATGGACTGAGTTTCACTTTATTTTTTTTATTCTTAAATTCCACATTTTCCTTTTCCACTTTCTCCTTTAGAGGGTGAAACTTTTTCTGTTCCTGCAAGTATAAGTTTCTTTCAGTCTAGAATTAGATGAGCAGTAGGATTTTTTCCTATTTTTTGTGTGTATAATGCATCCCAAAGCATAGATATTGGTGTGCATTGGCATACTTTAACATCACCTAGCAAGTGCCCTAAAAATGGTGTTCAGTCTGTCCTTCCTGGCATTGTTCCCTGCAGCCACACTCCTGTGACTTTTTCTTATCTTCCTTCCTGTTCCACGTGCCTCCCTCAAAGTCACCTGTATTCTGTGTAGCTCCACAAGGAGCTAACACTCAAAAGGAGCTCTTTACTCATCTGAATTTTGACCTCACTCCTCATGTGAGTGGGTGTGGAGCAGTATGACACACAACAGCATCCAATGTGGATGAATCTCCAAGAAGGATGGGTCGTGATGACTTGTTTTGTTTTCTTGAAGAATATCGGAGATAGGGATAAAGGGGGATCAGTTATGAGAAAGGGAAAATCCAGAAACAAAAGAAAGTGCTAATCAGAGCTGTGCTCCTTCACGGAGGCTAACTGTTCCTTAGGACACTGGCCCTGTTGGTGCTCAGTGCTGATGCTATGCTGAGCAGTGACTTGCTTCTAGTGAGTGGAGGCTATGGATGCTGGTACATATCCTACAGCACACAGAGCGGTCTCCTGCAGTCTGCGGCTGCACATCTCCATGGTGGGCCTGAAGAGATATGACTACAGACCAGCAGGTGCTGGAGAGAGGAGGACAGTGAGGTTCTGGCAAGGTTTCAGGAAAAGCCAGCCAGCAACACAGGTCTTTAGGGATTTACATTTATTTCTTTTTTAAATGTATTTATATGTGTGTATGTGCATGTGTGTCAGAGGGTGATAGATTGATAAATAGAAGAGAGAGAGGAGAGAGAGAGAGAGAGAGAGAGAGAGAGAGAGAGAGAGAGAGAGAGAGAGAGAGAGAGAGAGAGAGAGAGAGAGAGAGAGAGAGAGAGGCTGGCAAGGTTTCAGAAAAAGTCAGCCAGCCATACAGGTCTTTAGGGATTTCAATTTATTTCTTTTAAAAAAATATTTATGTGTGTGTGAGAGAGGGGGGGATGAGCACAACAGAGTCTCTTGCTGCTGCAAACAAACCCCAGACACATGTGCCATCTTGTGCATCTGGCTTTATATGCGAACATTAGGGAACTAAACCTGAGCCAGCAGGCTTTGCAAACAAGCACTTTTATCAACTGACCTATCTCCACAGCACTGGGTTTTAATTTCTTTTTTTAAATATCTTTATTGTTGATAATTAGATACATTGTCTGAGCAAATCTTGTGATGATACCCCCATTTCCCCCCTCCCTTTCCCCAAACCATTGGGAACCCTCCTCAGTGGGCATACTGGGAGGTTATGAATCACACAAGAGGTAGCCAGTTTTTTTTTCTCTCCTTTGTGTGCTGTTGCTGAGGGGAGCAATGTCCCTGGATATTCTCCCTCAACATGGCTCTTACAATCTTTCGGCCCCATCTTCCACTCAGTTCCGAGTCATGGTGGATGAAAGGACCTTGGCTGTTACTTAATATTGTTTTCTTTACAAACCCACTAGCTAAGACTTGCTATGCTTCAAGTTGTTGGAAGTTGGAGTTGTGTTTCTTTTGGTTGTGGTGCTAATTGAGACAGATCTAAGAGAAGGTCCAGAAGGTTAGTTTATGGGATCACTTGCACTCTCTCCACTTCTGATCACTCTGCCTAAGGTTTTCCTACTCCTGAAGAGGAAAGACACCCCATCCTAATGTGACCAGCGTTTCTGAGGCAAACTTCATGGACCATGCAGAACACCAGTTGTTACACATTCTTTTTTGTATCTGCTAATAGCACCCCAGTAACCAGACTCCTCTAGGGAGCCTCCACATTTTGAAGCTTCTTCCCTGTGCACTAGCATTCATTTGTCCATTTGTGAGCTGGTATATGATGATCCTAGGAGCTGCAGCTAAGCTGGTGCAATCCTGGAGAGTCAGGCTCAAGTCTGGCAGGTGCACTATGAAAATTACAGCTACCATATGAAAGGACCCCATGGGAACGTGTTTAGGTAGCCGTTACACTTGGTAACCGAGAGTCTAACCCCATAGTAAGTCACTGTCAGTAAAGAGCTCCCATTTCTTATGGTGTACTCAGTGTGTTCCTCAAGTCTTAGCTCATCCTTACTTTTCCTCAAAAGTGAGGAAACTTCTAAGTGAAACTCCCAGGTAACATGGAAATACATTAAAACTACTAGATCAAGCACAGGGAGATGGCTCAGTGGATACAGTGCCTGCTATACAGCATGAAGATCCCAATGGTGTGTTGGGAATGCTAGTGTCATCGGGCAGTGCTCACATGGGAGCCTGGCATGGAACCATCTACCTGTTATCCCAGCACTGGAGAGCTGAAGACAGGAGGATCCCTGAAACATGCTGGCTAATTAGTCTATCCAAATCACTGAGCTCTTCATTCAGTTGGAGGTCCTGTAAAACAAATATAAGTGATTAAGGAAGACATCTGACATTTACCTGTGGCTTCCACCTGCATGAATATACACCTGTGCCCACATACATATAAACACAAATACAAACCATAAACTCATACACATAAAATATTTACATCAATATTCATTTGCAGGTAACATGATCTTTAGAGTTTGGGGTTCTACTCTTTTAAGGGGAGGGCTGCAAGGGTTATTCTTGGTTCTCTACTCAGCATCCTGTCCCTGATTTCTGGCTGCATGTCCCTGATGTGGCTAGGTCTGTATCTGTCACCTCCATGTAAGCCACTCACAGTGTCTTCAGTCCCTGAGCTGCAGGTGATCTCATGGCTGAGCGTTTAGCATGTCCTGACCTGTCAGCTCTGTGAGGACCTGAATGGATGCTTTGGAAGAAGATTTGGTCTTACTTTAGAAGAGAGATGTCAGAAGCCTGGGCTGAAGAGAATTCTTCTAGAGAATGTCACTGTAACTGTATGCAATGTCTCAAATGGCAGTCATCTGTAGCCACAAACAAACCCCATGGCAATCCCACCGCCTGAAGAAGACTCAGTAGAAGCTCAGGAAGCTGGGTTCTCAAGGGTACGTTGAAAATGCTAGTGTCACCAGGCAGAAATAATTGTCCTCCTGCTGCAAAGCTTGCCTGCAAGGACTTGGTGCCAGCTGCTTGGAGTTGAGATTCCCATTCACTTGATTTACCAGAACTGAGAAAATGAAGTAACTTTTTATCTTCCATAGAAAGTACTCATCTTCTTTTTCAAAAGAAATAATAAGTTTAGCAAAGGTATATCAGTCAGTCAGGAAATCTGTGAGCTCTTCTCCACCATTGTGTGTCCTTGAGCAATGAGACTATCAATGTCTAAATCTGTGCTTTATGGCTCAGTGTATTCTTGCATGATTGTGTGTTTTTGATATGCATGTGTGTGTTGGGGGGTGTTAGCCAGAGGTTGATTTTATGAGTCTATTCAGTTTCTTTCCACCTTACATTTTGATACAGCGTCTCTTGCTGAACTTAGAGCTCACCAGTTAAATTAGAATAGCTAGATAGAGCCAGTACGCCCCAAGGCTTCTCTTTCTCTGCTTCTTGAGTGCTGAGATTACAGGCAGGTGCTACCATCACCAGCATTCTTCATGAGTGGCAAGAACGCTACCCACTAGGCCTCTCCCCAACCCTTACTCTGTGCATTTAACTTAATTATCACTTACTAGTTTGATACCAAATATCAAAGGTGTCCTGATCAGGATTCATACTCCTGGTTTTTATCCTTAGATAAAGTTCATGAAATGCCACAATCTCCACATTATTCTCTTCTGTCTCTCATACTCATACAAATCCTATACATTTATTTAAAATTAAGCTAGTATTTCTAGACGCATGTCTAGACATCATTCTTAAGTGTTGTCATGATCTTCAGTGAATAGTAAAGAGCCCAACTGTATATTTTAATTTACATACAAACATGGCATTGGTAAAATAAAAGAGAACTTAATAAATTTAAGTCATTAAAATTTAATAAATTTAATGGACATCTAAAGCTATTTTTTTCATTAATGGCATCTCATATTTATCTGGTGGTTTGGAAATGACAAATGATTTTATACCTTCTTTTTTTTTTTACAAATTTAATCATTTTAATATGTACACAGCACTGTTCCAGATGCTGAGAGAATTTAAGAAAAATACAAAACTTGCTGGCTAATTTATATATTGTCAATCAGAAATTTTATTGAAAAAATTTCCTTAAAGGGAGGTATCAGCAATGTTGGTATTTCTATCTACTCTTTGCATATCAGAATTTTTTTTAATTGACACATGACTCAATGGCACTATTTGTCCACCCTTACCTTTATTGAGATGTAATTGACAATTGAAATAATGTCTATTTATGGAGCAGAGATGACATTTTACTATATGCATATGTTGTCAAATGTATGTTCATATTTATGTAGAGTAAGGAAGCTTGATTATTTGAAACATAGTAGGGCTTTCTTAAACAATCTGACATAAGTTTTTTTTTTAATATATATTTATTGTCCATAATGTGTTACATTATTTAGTGGGCAAACCATGCGTTGTTATCCCGAATTCCCAATTCCCCCCCTCCCCATCCCTGATCAGTTGTATATCCTCCTCTGTGGGCTGTCTGTATTAGTCCTTGTGGCAAGGTATCCTGTATATCTTAGTACTCATCCCAGTCTTCCTGGCCC
>PVHP010026688.1:0-24423 GCA_004024765.1 Zapus hudsonius | reverse complement strand
GCTTTATGTGGGTACTGGGGAATTGAACCCAGACCTGCAGGTTTTGCAAGCAAGTGCCTTTAACCACTGAGCATCTCCCCAGCCCTCTGCTCTGTTTGTTGATTTATGTACTTATTTACTTGAAACTTTGTGTGAACAAATCATGTGTTGGTACCACCATTTCTCTCCTCTCTGTCCCCATTCCACTGAGGGTTCTCAGTGGGATTGCTGGTATGCACCATGGGGTTGTAGTCTGTGAGTTGTGTGAGCAGCAGTCATTGTTGGGAGAGGGGTGCAATGCCTCTGAATATTCCCACCCATCTTGGTTCTTACAATCTTTCCACCCCCTCTTCCCAAAAATTCCCTGGGCTGTGGTGGGTGAATTTATTTTACTATAGTGTTAAGTTCATAGCAGCTTCTGGAATTCTGTTTTGGTACATTTTGAGTATCCTCAGTGTTTGTCTCCATCACCCTGGCACAGGTTGTCAGGCTCACTGTGGAAGCAGCACTCTTACTCATCTCTCTACTTCCTCTGTGGTTTCACTTGGGCCCTAGCTGATATGTGAGGAGTGGTTCATCTGCCAGGGAGTCAGCTATCATTTCTGGTCTTGTTGATAGAATTAGGTTGTCCTCAGTTCTCACTGCCTTCATGCCCCTCACCCACCTGATGGTACTCACTGGCCTCATACGCATCGGGCCCCTCCCCAGTTGGGTTCACTTTTTTTTTTTTTTTTTTTTTTTTGTTAGAAGAGAGAGAGAATGGGCATACCGGACCCTCCAGATGTAGCCTGGGCTACATAACAAGCAACAAAATGCCTATCTTTGGAAAAGAGTTTGTTTTCCAATTGGCTAGTTTGTCCTTTTATTCGGTTAGAATAAATACAATAATAGAGTAATATCTGTACAGAGTATGTTCTTATAAGAGTGAAAGAAAATGGGGGCTGGAGAGATGGCTCAGTAGTCAAAGGTGCTTGCTTGCAAAGCCTGATGACCTGAGTTTGGTTGCCCAGTACCCACGTCATGCCAGATGCACAAAGTGGCACGTGCATCTGGAATTTGTTAGTAGTGGCAAGAGGTTCTACTGTGCCCTCTCACTTTCTCTCTTTGCTTGTAAATAAAAATAAAATTATAAAAAGAATGAAAGAGAATGCCTCCATTGGTTTTTCAAGGTAGGATCTTTTACTTTTTGTTTTTTGAGGTAGGGTCTCTCTCTAGCCCAGGTTGACCTGTAATTCACTGTAGTCCCAGGCTGGCCTCAAACTCAGTGATCCTCCTCCCTCTGCCTCCCAAGTGATGGGATTAAAGGCATGTACCACCACGCCTGGCTATTTTTTTGTTTTGTTTTCTTTTGTTTTTCGAGGTAGGGTCTCACTCTAGCCCAGGCTGGCCTAGAATTTGCTATGTAGTCTCAGGGTGGCCTTAAACTCATGGCGATCCTCCTACCTCTGCCTCCACCGTGGTGCCTCTGCGCCACCACGCCCGGCTTCTATATTTCTTTTCTTACAAGGTAAAAAACAAAAATAGCCAGCCATAAAAATTCACAAGGAAGCCGGGTGTGGTGGTGCACGCCTTTAATCCCAGCACTTGGGAGGCAGAGGTAGGAGGATCGCCATGAGTTTAAGGCCACCCTGAGACTACATAGTGAATTCTAGGCCAGCCTGGGCTAGAGTGAGACCCTACCTCAAAAAAAAAAAAAAAAAAAAAAAAAGATAAAAAGAAATATAGAATGTGAATAACTATCTTGCCACCTGTATAATTTTAGATGTTTTATTCTTAAATGCAATTTGTTTTTCACAGAAAAATTAAATTCCCCTAAGAAAGTTGTTACATCACCGAGGAAACTTCCTCCATCATCACCAAAAATTGGTGGACAAAAGCGAACACTTCCCCCCAAAACCCTGGCAAATTACTTTAAGGTATCTTCCAAATCCAAAAGTTGTGAAGTAGGAGCACTTACGGAAACTAATAAAGGTAAAATATTAACTTGACAAAGTAAATTTGATACTTTTAATGTTAATAGCCTTGATACATAAAATGTGAACATATTTCATGTGTTCCTTTGTCTAATTATCACATCTGCATTATAATGTCGGCTTTACTCATCACAGTGTGTTCTGTGTCAGTGTTGATTCAGAAATTCATTTATAGCTCATTCTGTGGAAGTAGGCAGTGTTCTTTTAAAACTGATTTTACCTAAAATATTAGTATTTTATTTATGTAGCAATCAAAAATTCTTTGGAGCAGAAGCAAATTACACTGAATAAATCTACAAGTACAAATAATTCAACTGTCAAAGAATGTGGAGCTGAAGAATCCAACAGGAAAAATGCAACATCTCTCATTCTCTTTGAGGAGGTAGGCTTATAGAGGTACACATTCATATCTCATGGTAGAACCTTTTGTTATTTTATCTATTTAGGTATGTGTATGTACAGTATGTGGTGTGTTGTATGCATGTGTGTGCATTGTATACATGTGTGGATGCAAGTGCATGCATCCCGTGTGGAGGCCCAATAGTAATGTCAGTTGGCTTCTATCACTCACCTACTTACAGAAACTTACTTTAAAGATTACTGTATGTTGTCTGGCTTGGTGGTTTATGCCTTTAACCCCAGCTTTTGGGTAGGAGGATTGCTATGAGTTTGAGGCCAGCTTGATTTACAGCACAAGTTCCAGTTCAGTCCCTCTGACTAAAAACAATAGGATAAATTTTTTAAAATTATCCATAATGAGATAAATTTAATGAACAAATAATGAGTTGTTATCCCCATTTCCCCAATGCCCCTCTTCCCTATCCTCAATCAGCTGGATATCCTCTTCCGTGGGCAGTCTGGATCAGTCCATGGGGGTAGGGGATTATGGATATCCTAGGAGCCAGCCCAATTCCACTCGCCTTAGTGTGGTGTTACTGAGGGGGGCAATGTCTCTGGGAGTTCTCCCCCACCATGGCTCTTATAATCTTTCTGCCCCCTCTTCTGCTCAGTTCCCTGAGTCATGGTGGGTGAGTATTAAGACTGCTTTATTGTTGAAGTCTTAGGGGTCTCTGTACTTCTGCTTTAGGTTGTGTTGAAAATCGTTGGTGTCTGTCTGGCTTATCCTGTGTTGACTGATTGGCTGTGGTTATGGGTCTCTTGTTTGTCCCACCATTCTCTGCGGGGTTCCATATGGATCCTCCATGGTAGGTCTGGGGTGGCTCATCTCTTGCCAGGATGTCAGTTATCAGCCTGCGGTTCATTGATAGGGTTGGAAGAGTCACAGCTCTCTCGCTGCATTCTGAAAGACACAATGTCCATCGGAGAGTGAGATCAGTATAGGCTAACTTAGATACACATTTCTGAATTAGTTAAATTCTATTGTTAGTAGCCTCTTTGTAAATCACTCGTATAGTGCATCTCTCTTTGGGGGCCCAAGAGTTTGGTTCCCAGTGCGTATCACCCAGAGTCCCCAGTTCCAGTTAAGGGCTCCCAATCACTGAGTGGATTATTTGGCCGAATTTAAAAGCTGTTGATTGCCTCCCCCAGGCTTTGGCTCCTCCATTGCACAAGTGCTTCTTTCTTGGTTTGCTGTTCTCTCCCAGTAGGCAGTGTGTTCACCCTACTCATGGCAGCAGACTATTTCATGTCAGTGTTCTTTCTTTTCTCCAGTTGTCGTTGACCAGCTTCCCCTGGCAGTTTATGCAGTGCCTTCCAGCACTGCACTACCATCTGGGGGCTGGTTACCGTTCTGGACCTCGCAGGGTCTCTCGATGCTGATGGATAGCTTTCTGTGGTTTCTTCAGCAACAGGATCCTACCTCAAGCCTGGGGTGGGCATTCAAGAGCTTAGACAGAATCCTGTCTTGTTTTTGGAACCTCATGGTTCACTTTGGTCAACAGCTCAGTGAGGGAAGGAGCCGATGACTGGGACCAGGAGTTGCCAGACTGATCAATTTTTCACAGGTTTAGACTCTCTCCCTTTCTATTTACAGCCCCTCTTGCCAGACGATGCCCACTACTTGCTCAATGGTTTACAGTAAGCAAGTGAGGATTTTATGATTTTTGAACCCATTTTGGTTTTGCTACATGCTTAAGTCATCCTCCCCCTCCCTTACCCCTCTTTCATAAATTCTCACTTCTCTCAACTGGTCTGCGTAGAGTTTAAAGTTAACCTGGTTAGGAACCACATATGCCGGAGAATATGCAGCGTTTGGCTCTCTGGTTTTTTTGAGAGATCGCTTAGTAGGATCTGCTTCAAGTCAGACTATTTTTCCCTAAATTTCGATATGTCATTTTTCCTTTCAGCTGAGTAGAATTCCATCGTGTAAATATACCAGTTTTGTTATCCATTCCTCCATGGATGGGCATTTTGGATGATTCCAATTCTTGGCTATTATGAATTGAGCTGCTATAAACATAGTTGCACAAATGTCTATGCTGTGGTGTGACATCTTGTGGGTTAGATGCCTAGTAGAGGGACAATAGGATAAATTTTTAAAAATAAAAATGATTACTATAGCTGGGCATGTTGGTGCATGCCTTTAATCCAAGGCAGAGGTAGGAGGATCACTGAATTTGAAGCCAGCCTGAGATTACATAGTGAATTCCAGTCAGTCTGTGCTAGTTGAGACCCTACCTTGAAAAACCCAAAAAATATATATATAGTATCTTTACTATGTGTGCTTAAAACTGATATAAGTGAGCATATTGTTACTTGTGTTAATATTCTAATAAATGGTTTGTAGGTTGATGTCATTTTTGATGAAGATGCCGGATTTTTGAATGCGGTCAAAACATTCATGGCCACAACTAAACGACCTGTCATCCTTACTACAAGTGGTAGGTAACAGTAATTTCAGCATAGTTAATTTCTCTGGGTTGTTATATTTTAGGACAGCTTCTAACTTTAGTTTGTAGTGTTACTTTAAAAGCTAGTTGACTAAAGTCAAGTGTGGTGATACATGCCTATGATCCCGGCACTCAGTAGGCAGAGGCCCACTTTTAAATCTCCAAAAGTTCAAGACCAGCCGGATCTGTATATGAGCTCCAGGTCAACCAGAGCTATAGACCTGAACCCTCTTCTCAAAACAAGATAAAATAAACAAAAAATGTCAATTGAGTAGTGCATGACTGTAGTTCCATATACTTGGGAGGCAGAGGCAGGAGGATCTTCAATGCCAGCTTGGGTTCCACAACAAGACTGTCTTGAAAAAAAAAAGAAAGACATATATACACATGGACATTATATGGCTGGGCTGGAGCTCAGTGACAGAATACTTGCCTAACATGTGCAAGGTCCTGGGTACGATCCCCAGCACCATTCAGATTAAAAAAAAAAAAAAGCCAGTTAGCAGATTCTTTTTTTTCTAAAATAAGGAAGCTAGTTTTTAAACTAAGAATTATTCACATTTGCAATTGATCGGCAACCTTCAGTAATTCTACAGTCCATGTATTTGGAAGTAATGACTTTTTAAAAAATATTTACTTAATATGCAAACAGAGAGACAGAATGGGCACGCCAAGCCCTTTAGCTGCTGCAAACGACCTCCAGATGCATGTTTCACTTTGTGCATCTGGTTTTACATGGGTACTGGGGAATCAAACCCAGGTCGTTAAGCTTTGCAGGTAAATGCTTTAATCTCTGGGCCATCTTGCATGCATCACTGTTGAATGCTAAGTATTTAAAAGCTAATATATACTAGGCATATACTTTCCTGAGCTACATTCCTAGCCTTTTGCTTACAAACTAACTAATGGCATATTTGACAATTAGTGATTATTTCTTAAAAATATAAAAATCTTAAAATCATAACTTGGGTGGTAATTTTAATGAAAAATCATATTACTTTAGATCAAAATAGAAAGTCCATTTTTAAAGGATTTTTAATTTGCATTATATTAATCTCCACTTATCCCTTAGATGCCTGAAACCTCAAATGGTACCAAACCCTATATATAACATTTTTCCCTATACATTTATTCTGGGTTTTTTGTTTGTTATTTTTTTGAGGTAAGATTTTCACTCTAGTCCAGGCTGACCTGGAACTCACTCTGGAGTCCCATGCTGGCCTGGAACTCACAGCTCTCCTCCTACCTCTGCCTCCCAAGTGCTGAGATTAAAGGTGTGAACCACCACACCATGCACAGCCAGATTTGCTTATTTGGACATTTATATAAGGGGAATCATAAGTGAAGCATTCTCAAGGTTCATTTATGTAGTGGGAGGTATTGGTATTTCATATTTTTGGGCCACCACGCCCAACTCTTATACATACATTCTTAGAATACTTTTATGCATTTATAATGAAGCCAAACCTATAAACTAGGCTTCCAATTTTTGTCATGATACTCAAAATGATGCACAATTTAAAAATTGTGAATCATTTAATTCTGTAGTTTTCCACTTAATATTGTTGGACCATGATTGACTATAGGTAACTAAAATTGCAAAAAGTAAAGCCATGGATAAGGGGCATGTACTGTACTTTTATTACTAATTAAATACTTTGATTTTCATGGAAAAGTATCACTGCCCGTCACCCGCGGAGGGCAGTGATCACACAAATACACACACATACCGCTTGTGAGTTGACAAACATGTATTGTTTATTGCGGGGGAACGAGGCAGAATATATAGAGCTTCCTGACCAATCAGAGGGCTAATGGTCAGTCTTATGATAAGAACCTGTGCATAATAGCCAATCGAGATCACCTCCTGAAACTCATTAAGCCAAGCCCCTCTTGGCAGGCTGTCAGGTGCCGTCCAAGACTAAGCCAGGGTGTGCCTCCAAAGGCCCCCAAAGGCTTTCGCCCCCGACAGAAAAGTATAATTGCAAAGGTTATTTAGTGGTCTTAAAAGTAATTTTTTTCTTATAGATCCAACATTTAGTTTAGTGTTTGATGGCTGCTTTGAAGAAATCAATTTCAGTGTTCCTTTGTTGGTAAGTTTGAATTTTAATAATCATAAATTATATATCACAATTATGTAAAAGGTAGTTTCTTATTAAATTTTGTTGTAATTTTAAAATGTGCTTGCTAAGGGATATACTAAAACTTTCAAGTTTTAGGAAATTTGGGATTATTTCTTTTTTGCTTTAAAATAAGATTTTTTCCCCAGATATTTAAATTTAGATATTTTTTCTAAGCGCTAATACTCATTAGATTTTGTTTGTTTGTTTGTTTTTCGAGGTAGGGTCTCACTCTAGTCCAGGCTGACCTGGAATTTACTATGTAGTCTCAGGGTGGCCTTGAACTCACGGCAATCCTCCTACCTCTGCCTCCCGAATATTGGGATTAAAGGCAAGCACCTCCACACCCGGCCTAGATTTTTTTTTCTAACAACACTTTATTAAGATAAAATTTGAGTACAGTTAAAATTTGCACCTGTCAAGATGTGGTAGCACATGCCTTTAATCCCAGCATGGAAAACAAAAAAATATACATGTATATATAGTTTTACTTGTCTGTCTGTCTCTCTCTCTCTCTCTCTCTCTCTCTCTCTCAATTTTCTTTTTTTTTTTTTTTTTTTTTTTTTTTTTTTTTTTTTTTTTTTTTTTTTTTTTTTTTTTTTTTTTTTTTTTGGTTTTTTTCAAAGCAGAGTCTCATTCTAGCCCAGGCTGACTTGGAACTCACTAGTCTCAGGCTGGCCTCAAACCCACAGCTGCCCTTCTACCTCTGCATCCAGAGTGCTAGGATTAAAGGCATGTGCCACCATTCCCGACTCCCTTTGATTTTTCTGATTTTTGTTTGAGTCAGTGTCTCACTCTAGCTGACCTGGGTCTCATTCTGTTCCTCTGGTTAGCCTTGAACTTACGGCAGTCCTACCTTAGCCTCCCAAGTGATGGGATCATTGACATTGAGCCACCTTACCCAGCTCCTTTTTATTTATTTTGGGATTTTTAAATATATACATATACATATATATGTGTGTGTGTGTATACACACACACACACACACACACACACACACACACACATATAAAACTTACTATTGGATACGAAGTTATTGTTAGGGTTTTATTACAGTTTTTTGGTGGGTGTGTAGAGTGGGGGGGTACAGATGCACACACCCATGCATGAACATGTAGAGGCTGGAGAATGACATCAGGTATCCTCTATAATTCTTTTGCCTTATTTCCTTAAGACAGTATCTCAGTGAATTTGGATCTCACCAATTTTCAGCAAGAATGATTAACCAGTGAGCCCCAATTATTCGACCCCATCTCAGTGCTGGAATTACAAGTGTTCAGGGTCACATCTGGCTTTTTATGTGGGTGCAGGGGACTGAACTCAGGGCCTCATGCTTGTGCAATGAATGCTTTACTCTTGAGTCATCTTCTCAGCCCTAATATTCATAATTTTACTATCTATAAAATACTGTTGAAGGTGTTGTGGTGTCTCAGCAGTGGAGCACTTGCCTAGCATGGGTGAGGCCCTTGTTTTGATTCCTAACACTAGAAAAAAAAATTTTGTCCCTCCTTCATAGGATAGTTTTCCTCCTTTTTCCATAAAACTCTCTCTCTCTCTCTCTGGTTCTCTTTCCTGTTGCATGCTGCATGTACCACTCCTCCTCTACTTCCCCCTCTCATATCTCCCTTCCCACATTCTCTCTTTTCTTCTCTCTTTCCTTTCTCTCTCACCCAGTAAAATAAAGTTTTAAACTCAAGAAGCAAACAAAAATCATCTGGTGAGCTATACCATTACTTAATCTTATGATGGTTTTCAAGGTTTATAAAGCTGTCTATAGTGTGTTCAAGTTGGAGACTGTCATATAAAACTTTTCTTACAAGACTGGGTATGGTTGCGCAGACTTGTAGTCCCAACATTCAAGAACACTCAGAGAGGATGGTGACTTTGAGGTTATCTTGGTTATTTTGTTTTTAAAAACAAAACATTTCTTTGTTATCCCCAAAAGAAGTGAAGTATATATATAAATGCCTTTTGTTTGGTGGTGTATATTCTTTCATTTTTATTTTTAGAGCAATTTAATTCTCAAAAAGAACTTTAAAACATGTAAATTTTAGCAAAATTTGTCTCACTGTTAGAAATTCTTAAGGTTTAGCATTGCTGCATTTCTGTTAACTCTGAAAATAACCACATTTCTTTTTTTTTTTTTTAATCTCCTCTGCTTTCCCAATTGTAAGCAAAATGTTGCCAGCTACTTACAGACAATCTGCTTAACTGAGAATTTCAGAACAGATGCTAAAGACTTTGTAACCTTGCTGACTGCAAATGGTTGTGATATCAGAAAAAGTATCCTTTACTTACAGTTTTGGATTAGAAGTGGAGGTGGATTTTTAGAAGAAAGACCATTATCCATTTGTCGTAAGTTGATCTATTGTAAGAGAAGTTGCTATTTCTTAGTTTAAAATATGTTCTTTTGAATATCTAGTTATCCTAATTTTTAGAATGCATATATATGTATTCAATTTTTTTCCTTTTTGCAGTACTGAGGATTGAAGCCAGTGCCTTGTGCATGCTAGGCAAGCACTCTGCCACAGAGGTGTATCTCCAGCCACATATATATATACTTTGTTCATAGAAGTTTTGTAAATATTAAGTAAAGTAAATAGCCAGGTGTGATGGCACAAGTCTGATCCCAACGCTAGAGAGACAGAGGCAGAAGATTGAGAGTTCAAGGCCATACTTGGCTATATGGTAGTTTGAGGCCAGCCTGGTCTATATAAGACTAGTTCTCAAAAAGTAATTAAAGGGGCTGGAGAGATGGCTCAGCGGTTAAGGCACTTGCTTCCAGTGCCTAAGGCCCTGGGTTCAATTCCCCAGGACCCACATAAGCCAGACCCACATGGTGGTGGCCCTGGTGCGCGCTCTCTCTCTCTCTCTCTCTCTCTCTCTCTCTCTCTCTCTCTCTCTCTCTGTATCTCTCTGCTTGAAAATGAATAAATAAAATATTTTTTAAAAAGTAATTAAAAAAGAATAAGTAATTTTTTAAAAAGAAGAATAATAAGTAATTAGAGTCAAGCTGATCAAGGAAATGTGGATCTTCTGCCTGTGCTGCTCTTTACTGTGTAACCCCCAAATTCAATCTACCTCTTCAGGCCTTATGTCTTCCCCTTGAAAATGAGAGAGGCTTGAACTATAGTTTGTAAAGTACTTTTTACTATGTAGATGTTGTTTTAGGATTAAGAGTTAAGCTGAAGGTGGGGGAAATGGCTCAGTGGTTAAAGGAACTTGCTTGCAAAGCTTACCGCCTGGGTTCAATTCCCAGCACCAAGGTAAGTAAAGCTAAACACAAAGTGATGCATGCATCTGAAGTTTGTTTATAGCAGCAAGAGATCCTGGTGTACCCATACACACACACACACACACACACACACACACACACACACACACACACACACCCACAAATAAGTAAATAAGGAAGGAAGGGAGAGAGGGTGAATGAATGAATTGAGCTGGGAACTGTGGCTCACATCTGTAATGCCAGGACTCTAGGGACTGAAATAGAAGGACCCCAAGTTTGAGTCCATCTTGTTCTGCATAACAAGACCATGTCTCAAAAACATCACAACTAGGGGCTGGGGAGATGTCACAGTGGGTAAGAGCACTTGCTGTGCAAGCATGAGGCCCTAACTTTGGTCCCCAGCACCTGAACAGCTGGATATGGCGGTGCCTGCCTGTAGCTCTAGCACTGCAGGGGATGGAGGCAGGACTGCTGTGGCTCCCTGGCCAGCCACTCTGACCAACAGAACCCTCCAAGGCCAGGCAGGTTGGCTCATGCCTACAATTCTAACACTTGGGAGGTAGAGGCCAGAGGATTGGAAATTCAAGGTCATTGTTGCCTATATAGCCTATGTGGTAACCAAGGCCAGCTTAAGCTATGTGAGACTGTGCCTCAAAAAGTTTTAAAAAAAAACCCACAAATTTCATCTCACAAAATTTATTAGTAGCATTTGCATCTGCTTATATAGATATAGCTCATTCTTTTAAAAAAATATTTTTATTTATTTGAGAGACAAAGAAGCAGGCAGAGAGAGAGTGACTAGCTTCCTACCACTGTAAATGAACTCTAGATGCATGTGCCACATTGTATATCTGGTTTTAAGTGGGCACTGGGGAATCAAACCCAGGCCATCAGGTTTTGAAAGCAGGTGCCCTTTAAGTGCTGAACCATCTTTCCAGCCTGATATTGACCCGGCCTGTGGGTCAGTCAACAAAGACCCTAAGGGAGGGGGTGAGAATGGAAGGGACAAGAGATGCAATGAATGGAGACAAGACAAAATTCTGATCAAGTGTCACTTTATTGGAGCTCAGGCAGAAGCTTAAAAACCCTCTCGCAGGAGGAAATACGTGGATTTTTGTGTAGGAACTGCGTAGCTGGGTTGCTAAGTGACCTGACTGCAAGGAGAGGTCATGTGATTTCTAGGAAAGAGCCTAACTAACCATCGGTAGAAGGAAAACTAAAGCAGGGAAATAGAAAACCTGGCTCTGGTTAGTAGAAAAAATGGCAGAGGCCTTCAAAATGATGTCGACGCAGTTAAGACATAATAAGCAGTTCCCCACATAAAATAGGTCATTCTTTCGATGTGACTGTATTTAGGTTCCTGTGTGTTTATTTTTTCACAAGAGGGTCATATAGCCTAGTTTGGCCTCTTTGTAAGTTAGTATGGATCATCTTGAACTTTTGTGATTCTCCTGCCTCTACCTCGAAAGTGATGGAATTATAGGTGTACACCCCAATACTCAGTTGAGAACATTCCTTTTTAGCTTTGTAATAATATATAATTCCAGTTTTCCTAAGAACTTCATTTCAGAAATACTTTTGGTTTTTTGAGGTAGGGTTCCAAACAGCAGTAAGTGCTGGGATTAAAGGCATGTACCACCACACCCTGTTTATTTCCTATTTTTGTCAATCCTTACTGCTATTTAATCATGGCTCAATTACTGATTACTTTTTCCATTTCTGTCTGTGTTTTCATGAGTGAGCCACATCCCTTAAGAAATTGCTAGTTTGTACTGTGTCGTCAACATTGACAATTCTGGAGTTGTAAATCCTCACGCACTTAACCAAGGTGAACAAACAAAAAACCCAAACCAGAAAACACATGTGTTTTTATTCCTTAAATTAGTTCAAAATTTGAATATATTACTCTTTTTCTTAGTAGACCCACCCACATATTTAATTCTGTGTAAGCTGTTAGCTTGAACAACTATTTCTCAAAAGGTAAATATGATAAATAAGACATGAAAAATACCTTGGTATATGGGCATAGTGGCTTGTGCCTGTAATCCCAGCATTTGGGAGGTGGAGACAGGATGATCAGAAGTTCAAGAGCATCCTGGACTACATAGCAAGTTCAAGCCAACCTTGGCCATATGAGACTATCTCAGATTAAAAAGAAAAAGAAAAAAAGAAAGTAAAGAAAATATTCTGGTATAAAACAAAAATAACAAAAATTAGATTGGCTTTGAATCATTTCACTTAGCTTAGATATATATTTTTTTAATATTGACTATATTTACTCTTCGTGAATTAAATACTTCTATGGAAAAGAACAAAATGGGGAAGGTCCAGAAGGTTACCAGAGAATCTCAGACTTTGGTACAATTTGTTTAAATTTTGTATAACTAAGATTTCTCTTTCATTAATATTGTAGGAGAAAATATCAGAAATGTAATGGCTTGCTCTGAAGATGGCCCTGATTCCAAAAGTAAAGCTAAAAATACTAAAAAGAATCGTATAGATCTTCCAAAATGTGATACCGGCTGTGTTGAGACTTTGTTTGGACTCAAGAACATTTTTTCCCAATCTGAAGACTTATTTTCATTTTTAAAGGTATTTTCAATGTCTTTCTGGAATGTTTAACCTATATTCCTTTTCACCTTCTCTTGTGTTTTGAATATTTTTATTTATTTATTTATTTTTTATTTTGTTTTGAATCTTAAATTTACTTAGCATTTTTATAGGCTTTCATTTTCTGATTTTAACACATCCTACTGCTGTGACAAATGGTGCATAGGTGTCGCTATTTAAAAATTTTAAATATTTGTGCATGTGCATAGGTGTGATACTAGGGTCTCTTGCCGGTACAAATGAACACCAGACACATGCACCTCTTTGTGTCTCTGACTTTATGTGAGTGATAGGGAAGCAAGTGCCTATAACCTCTGAGTCATCTCCCTAGCCGCACATTTAGAAAATTTTCAAATAAAAAGATAATTTCAGAGTTTTTCAATGAATGATCTAATTTTGAAGTATATACTAAATTTCATTTAGTTCTCTAAATTAGTAATTTAAATTTAGTTTTTAAGAGTCAAAACTTTTTTCCTCTCCCACTGTCCTTCCCTCCCTCCATTTTCATAGTCCTGGGGACTGAATCCAGGACCTTGTGCTTGCCAGGCAAATGCTCTGCCACTAAGCTGCATCTCCCGCTCTGTCAGTGCTAATTTGGTGGATTTAGTATAGCCTCATTATAAAGGGCAGTGGCTTAGTATTTTAAAGAAAGAATAGGGACAACTCTTTATTCATAAGGAAAGGCTAATGTGCTGTTATAATATTTCTTTACTCAAAATTGCTTCTTAGCACAAATTCACAACAAAGGAAGAATGGCGCAAACTCATCCAGCTTCTTAGAGAATTCCACATGTGCAACGTAGATTTTTTATATAGTAATCTTGAATTCCTTCTACCGCTACCAGTTGTTGTCATTCCAGAAGTAAGTAATGTCTGTGGCTCATCTGTGACTGTGGCCAGTGCAGCTACAAGAAGTGTGAAGGCAGAAGAGCAGCCTCTGAGAAAGTCGCAGAAAAAGAAACAGAAAAAGATGGTGATCCTAGATGATAGTGACTTATTTGACACTGGATTGGACTTTTCAGATGAACTGGTTTGCCTATCCCCTGCCTCTTCCTCAACTTTAGAAGAAAACACAGGCAGAGGCAGTGAGAGCGAGAAAAAGAGCATAAACAAATGCTTAGAGCCCAGCGCTGCATCTACTCCTCGTCCTCCTAAAACACTAGCAGAAGAAAAGTGCTCCCTCCTTGTTTCTCGGTGTCTGAATTCTCTTGGCGAGTTCATGGATGACATGTCCTTCTTAGATTCCCTTGCAATGGATCCAAGGGAGCAGCAGGTGTTGGGTAGAAATGACTTTCACTGGACAAGTGGGAAGGTTAAGAGTGGACTTTGTGATGAGTTTAGTCTTGAGAGCAGTGACGGATGGACTTCTCAAAGGTGTGAACTAAAGGCAACTGTAGAAGCTCTCAGCTTTACTAAATGCTCCTGTGCTATTTCAAAAGCGTTGGAAGCCTTGAATTCATGCAAGAAATTAGGAAGAGATCCAACCAACGATCTTACTTTATATGTTTCACAAAAGCGCAGTAATGTGTGCTTTAGCCAGTCAGCAGCTAACTTGGAGTAAGTATTTTATTTTGTTTAATTATTTTTAAAATATTTTGTTTATTTTTAGAGAGGAAGGTAGAGAGAGAGAAAGAATAAGAATGAGAGTGGGCAGGCCAGGGCTCTAGCGACTGCAAATGAACTACAGACTTGTGCATCTGGCTTTACATGGGTACTGGGGAATCAGACTAGGATTCTTAGGCTTTGTAGGCAAGCACCTTAATCGCCGAGCTATTTCTCCAACCTTATTATTTTTGTACGTGTGTGTATCTAATGTGGTGTGTGTGTAGATGCATGTATATGTGCTCTTTAGGCACCCCATACACTTGCCTATGGCAGGGTTTGCTCACATACAGTGGCCAGAGTGGAATTTTGGGTGTCCTGCTCCATCCCTAGTCCATCTGGTCTTTGAGCCAGAGCTTCTTTTTATTGTTTCTGGGGGTTGGGGCCTCCATTAATTCTCAGGTCTCTGTTTCCCTGCAGGACTGGGGCTAGAGGCATGCAGACAGCTAACCCATCTTTTTATTTTATTTATTTATTTGTTTTGTTTATTGAGTTTAGGTCTCACAGTAGCCCAGGCTGACCACTACGTATTCACTATGTAGTCTCAGGGTGACCTTGAACTCAGTGGTCCTGAGTGCTGGGATTAAAGGTATGCGCCACCACACCAGGAATTTTTTTTTTTTACTAATTTTTTTATTC
The DNA here is from genome assembly GCA_004024765.1 of Zapus hudsonius. Classification (NCBI taxonomy): domain Eukaryota; kingdom Metazoa; phylum Chordata; class Mammalia; order Rodentia; family Dipodidae; genus Zapus; species Zapus hudsonius. The sequence continues at coordinate 9,417 of PVHP010026688.1, read as the reverse complement.
TTTAAAATATTTTATTTATTTATTTGAGAGAGAAAGAGGCAAAGAGAGTGAGTATGGGCACACCAGGGCCTCTTCCCAATGCATATGAACTTCAGATGCATGTGACACTTTGTGTATTTGGTTTACATGGGTACTAGGGAATTGAACCAGAGATGTCAGCCTTTTGGAGTAAGCACCTTTAACCACTGAACCATTTTTCCAGCCCTAATGATAGTATTCTAGTGAAAATCAGCCTGACTGCTGAGAAAACTATGATGGGTGAGATTTGGGAAATCCTACAATAACAGATAGCAGGTAGCTATAAAATTTTTTAGTATGTCTCCAGACACGGTGGCTCACTCCTATAATCCCAGCATTTAGGAGTAGGGGAGGAGGATCAAGTGTTCAAGGCTAGTCTTAACTACATACAGAGATCAAGGTTAGTCTGTGCTACATGAGACCCTGTCTCAAAAAAAAAAAAAGATTTTTCAGGGCTGGAGAGATTACTCAGTGGTTAAGGCACTTACCTACAAAGCCTAATGACCTGGGTTCAATTTCCTAGTACTTAGGTAAAGCCAAATACATCGTTGCATGCATCTGGAGTTTGTTTGCAGTGGCTGGAGGGCCTGATATGCCCATCCTCTTTCTGTCTCTCTTCTTTCTCTCTCTGTTTACAAATAAATAAATTTATTTTTTTAGAAAGATTTTTCAATATGGAGCTGAGTGTGGTAACATAAGGGTGTAACCCAACACTCAGGAGGCTGAGGTGAGAGAATCTTGAGTTTGAGGCCAGTCTGACTGCATAGAGTTCTGGGCCAGTTCGGGCTATATACAAAAACATGTCTCAAAAATAAATTTTTAGGGACTGGAGAGATGGTTCAGCGGTTAAGGTGTTTGCCTGCAAAACCTAAGGACCTGAGTTCAATTCCCTAGTACCCATGTAAAGCCAGATGCACAGTGGTGCATGCATCTAGAGTTAGTTTGCAGCTGGAGGCCCTGGCATGCCCAATTCTATCAATCTCACTTCTCTTTTTCTCTGCTTGCAAATAAATAAATAAATTTTTTAGCTGGGCGTAGTGGCCTATGCCTTTAATCCCAGCACTTGGGAAGCAGAAGAAGATTGCTGTTGGTTCAAAGCCAGCCAGGGGGCTACTGAGTGAGTTCCAGGTCAGCCTGGACTAAGTGAGACCCTACCTTGAAAAACTAAAATTACATAAATAATTTTTTTTAGTATGGGAGTGATTGATATACTGACTGGAAATTAATCTGGAAGTGTCATTCTGACTAACCAGAGCAGGGACACCGATTATGTTTGGAGTTGTCATACTTATTATACACAAATATATAAAAAGTAACATGTTCTTTTAATTTACAGCAATGCTGGGAAGAGGATAGCAGTCATTGAACGTGTATTTTCTAGTCGATCTTTTCTGAACCTGGGTAATAAACAAGCTAGCATAATTGAATACCTGCCAACTCTTCGGAACATCTGTCGGGCTGAGAAGCTAAAAGAACAAGGAAAAAATAAAAGAAGGTAAAGGCTATGAAAGAGTAACTTATTTTTTTTAATTTAGAGAGATTTTATTAGATTAAGAGAAGGAATGAGGAGAGAAGCCACCCTGAGACTACATAAGTGAATTTCAAGTCAGTGAGACCCTACCTCGTAAAAAACAAAATTCATGCCCAAGAGAAGGCAGGAGCAGGGAAAAGCCCCCACAATAATATTTTGGATTTTTGTTTTGTTTTGCTTTTTCAATGTAGGCTCTCACTCTAGGCCAGGGTGACCTCAAACTCACAGTGATCCTCCTACCTCTTCCCCCCAAGTGCTGGGATTAAAAGCCTGTGCCACAACACCTTGTCCAAAGTAACATTTTGTCTAGCTATTTCAAGGTTAATAATTATGTTCATTAGGAAAAAATGTTAATATAAAATTCTTCTTTGTAATTTTGATAGGTTCCTGCACTATTTTGAAGGAATTCATCTTGACATTCCCAAAGAGACTGTGAATGCTTTGGCAGCCGACTTCCCTTAACATTCCCTATTAATAATATCTTGTACAGATGATGCAGTCATTAAGATACTTTTGTATTGTATAGATTTTCATAGAAGAGTTTCTCTTACTGTAAATTAAAGACTATTTGTATTTTTGTTGTACAAATATTTAAATGAAATTTTTGAGTTATAAATTGTATATATGATTATGAAATTTTTATACTTTTTTGCTTGTTGGTATGCTTCCTGGATGTGTGAACTCTTTGTAGAATGAAGACTTCATTAAGATATTTCTAAAGATGTTTCAATGCTAAGTGATTCTGTAACTTTTTTTCCTTTTCTACTCTTCATCTGTCCTCTCCAGTGTTGGTGCTCTCATGTAAGTATGAATCCCAAAAAGTTTATACAAGATAAAACACAAAATTACAAGCCGGGCGTGGTGGCGCACGCCTTTAATCCCAGCACTCGGGAGGCAGAGGTGGGAGGATCGCCATGAGTTCGAGGCCAGCCTGGGACTACAGAGTGAATTCCAGGTCAGCCTGGGCTAGAGTGAGACCCTACCTCGAAAAACCAAAAAAACACAAAATTACAGACGTCATTTTTTTTAATTTCCAGAAAGAAAATCATGGAAACCATTAGGGCTTTTTATCTGTGGCATATTCCTCAGCATGTTTTACCTTACAATCATTAAATTCTAACAAAGCAAATCAACATTCTCAATCCAGTTTTCATAAATCTTTCTTACCCTGAGCTAGAACCCAGCTGTTTTTACTTTTGAGACAGGGTCTAGTTATACCACTCAGACTAGTTTAGAACTCCCAGGCTTAAGTGGCCTTCCTGCCTCACCCTCTCAAATACCTGTGAATACAAGCTACCACACCCAGCAAGAGAGCAAGAGTTTTTTTTTTTTTTTTTTTGGAGGTAGAGTCTCACTCTAGCCCAGGCTGACCTGGAACTCACACTGTAGTCCCAGGCTGGCCTCAAACCCACAGTGATCCTTCTACCTCTGACCACACCCCCCCTTTTTTTTTTAAGAGGACATATTTTTATTTTAGTACCAAGGTTTTGTTTTTTGTTTTGGGGGGTAGGGTCTGTCTCTAGCCCAGGCTGGCCTGTAACTCAGTGATCCTCCCACCTCTGCCTCCCTAGTGCTGGGATTAAAAGCATGTGCCACTATGCCTGGCTAAAAATATTACAATTCACTTAAAGTTATCTTGCAGTCAAAAATCAGGTATTTTTTAAGTGCTCCATATTGCTAATGTTTATAGTATATAATAACAATATCAGATATGTTATCTGATGAAGTGTATATTTAACTCCAAAGTTAAGGATCCTAGTTTTGTACTTTTTAAAAGTATAGATGCATACCTGTTTACAAATGTGTATGAAGATATGTTTTTATCTTTCACTTGTTCAAACTACATTTTCTTGTATAATTAGTAAAATCATCTAAATAAAAGTTAAAGCTAATGGCTTCCTTTGGTATTTAAATAGTTAAGATATAATCATCTCAATAAATACTATATTGTGTAGGTTCAGATAATGGCTGTAGCTTACACATTTCTTTCCTGCACAAGACAATAAGGGCTTCTGAAGCTTTAAAAAGTACCTTATCTGGTCGGGCTGGGCATGGTGGCACATGTCTTTAATCCCAGATCCCTGTGAGTTCAAGGCCAGCCTGGGACTACAGAGTGAATTCCAGGTCAGGTCAGCCTGGAATAGAGTGAGACCTGGGCAAGGGGAGAGGGTGCCTTATCTTTATTATTCCTGTTGAGGACTTACTATACAACACTTACCTGTTAAATGTTTTATTATTTTATTATTAGGAATTTTGATATTTGTCAGCAATTGATGAACCAGTGTAAAATAACTCCATAGAACTGTATTCAGTTGGGCTGGAGAGATGGCTCAGCAATTAAAGGCACTTGCTTGTAAAGCCACATAAAGGCAGATGTACAAAGTGACATATAGATCTGGAGTTTGTTTGCAGGGGTAGGAGACTAGCACACCCATTCTCAAATATTTTTTAAAAGAACTGTATTAAATTAACCAAAATCGAGAAACTTTTGTCCTTAATAGGGACATGTCTGATAGGCATTTTTATTTTTTCAGGTTTAATGTAATTTTGGGATTTTTATTTCAGTACTAGACAAAAAACCTAGGGTACACTAAACCACAAGGACTTTACCATTAAGCTACATTTTCAGCCGCCGTCATTCTGGATCTCAGCATATCTGAGAAGGTATCACCATGTTGCTGGACTGATCTCATACTCACAATCCCTGCTTCTACCTACTAAGTACAGAGATTAAAGGCCTGGATGGGGTTGGGGAGAGGGGACAAGAGGGTAACCTGATGGGAATGTGACCAAATTATAGTATGTTCATATGTTAAAGTTCCCAATAAAGAATTTAAAAAATAAAGGGAGGTAACTTTTTGCTGAGTGTGAAGCATCTTATTGTTTAACACTTAAACCCAAAAGGCATAGAATTTCATAAAATATCTATTGATCTAATCTCAGCCTGAAGTCTGGCTTTATAAATAAGAAAAATACACTTGAAATATGTTTCTTCTCTATTTACATGATTACAACAGGTGGTTTTACAACTTTAGGACTAATAAATTAATGTAACATTAGAGCCAAGTGTACATTAATTTAATGCTCAGCATCAAACACAGTTAATTCATAGAAAGCTATAGCTTGTAATAATGAATCATACAATTCTTCAATCCTGTGTGTGTCCATAGACAACATCTGTCTGTAGCGCACTATTTTGTCGGGTGGGAAGAACACCCGAGGCTCCGACTTCAGTACAGACTCGGAGAGGAGCTGATTCACTACTTCTTTCCCGCTAGTCCTGGTGTCGCCGATCATCAGGCTAAAGTGCTTGCCCACAGTGTTTCTATTCATGCTCAGCACCTGATGCTGGCCATTCTTGGCAAAAGATGTATTTAGTAAGGCATAGAGCATGGCTTCTGTGATATGAAAATGTAACAGTATAGGAAACAGAGATGGCTTCTGAATGGAGAGTCCTGTTTTTTCCAGAACATAGAAATCTGCTTCAGGCATCTTTGAAATGACTGAAGAAATCTGAAAAAAAAAAAAAAAAAAAAGAATGGGCTGGGAGGATTGCTCAGTGGTTAAGGCACGTGCTTGCAAAGCATGCCTGCCTGGGTTCAATTCCAAAACTACCCATGTAAGCTGGACCCAAAAAGTGATACAAGTGTCTGCTGTTTGTAGTGGCAAGAGGCCCTGGCATGCCGATACATATACACATATGCAAATAAAAAGAATGTAAAATAATTCATTACATTTTGTTGGGTTTCATTTCTATTTTCAAATATCAGGCAAATTAGGTAACATATTACACTGTTGCTGTTGACAATTTTGAAATACTTGAAAAAGCTTTCTATGGGCAGCCAAGTACTGGTCGTGGTTCTCAAGAAAGTGAGCTAAAATAAGCAGTTCAGACCATCTCACATCTGTAAAATAGGCTTCATTTCTAAAATTGATATTTGCTTTAAGATAATAACTTAAATGGGACATGGTGGCGAACACCTGTAATCTCCGCACTCAGGAGGCAAAGGTAAGAGGATCGCTGTGAGTTTGAGGCCACCCTGAGACTACATAGTGAATTACAGGTCAGCCTGGGTAGAGCAAGACCCTACCTCGGAAAACAAACAAAAAAAACTTCTGTTCAGCAAATAAGAGCTAGCCAAGAGTTGGTCTCTTTTTTTGTTATATATATATATATATATATATATATATATATATATATATATATATATATATATATATATAGAGAGAGAGAGAGAGAGAGAGAGAGAGAGAGAGAGTGGGTGAGTAACAAGTACCAAGAGAAAGTAGGAAATAGGTACTAGCAGATAAAACTGCATGAGGAAGAAACCCCTAGAAACAGGAAGTTGGAGGTGCACCTGCCTTACCTCTTCCAAATAGACAGATGATGTGTATGATTTATTCAACGGTTTCCAACACTCAATTTTCTGCCAGTCCAGAACCATCAATTTACGGTCAAGGTGAGCCCATGCAATTCTTCGAGTACCAAAAACAATAGATACGATACTATTAACTGCCTAAAGAAAAAGGACATGGCTTAATTAAAAGGGTAAACATTTTAAAATATAAAACCTATTCTACAAACTCACAATGCCTGACTACTTTATGTAAAATGAATTTATTAACAGTTTATAAGCTAAGTATTATAAGGAACTATGCCATATACTAGGCAACAAACCAGGAACTTAACTACCTTTTACAAAATGAGCCAGCATACATTTACTGTGGAGATCAGGGGAGGTTTACTGGAGGACTGGGAGAAGTTGTTTCACTCAGATGTCTACCAAGATAGACTGGCATCTTGGGTAGAATAAAGGCTGAGGGGGAAAAGGACAGAGTTCTGTAAAGTTAAACAACTTGTTTTACCTGAGAACTACAAGGGTTACCAAAGCTCGCTCTTTTTTTTTGTTTTTGTTTTTGTTTTTGTTTTTTTGAGGTAGGATCTCTCTCTAGGCTGACCTGGAATTCACTATGTAGTCTCAGGCTGGCCTTGAACTCACAGCAATCCTCCTACCTCTGCCGCCCGAGTGCTGGGATTAAAGGCGTGCGCCACCACGCCCGGCTCAAAGCTCGCTCTTTTTGAAGAGCAGTGTTGGACTGGAGGGATGGCTCAGCAGCCTGCAAAGCCCAAGACTCAGGTTCAATTCCCCAGCACCCATGTAAAGTCAGATGGACAAAGTGGCATATGCATCTGGAGATCGTTTGCAGTGGCTAGAGGCCCTGGTGTACCCATTCTCTTTCTCAGGTCAACCTGGGCTAGAGCGAGATCATACTCAAACAAACAAACAAATAAAAAATCCCAATTGAGGTTTTCAATAAACTTTCCCCATGTCATAGCTTATAGCAGTCCTTCCTCTCGCTTGTCAACTTGTCTGCTCATCTCATTATGCGATGGTGATCACATGCTTTGTACAGCAGGTCCTCTGTCTACCCCAACTACACCTGAGGAAACTTGTCTTAGTAACTCTGAACCCAATGCTCAGAATCTTGCTTTAAACAATTTCTCTCTTGGGCTGGAGAAATGGCTCAGCAGTTAAGGGCACTTGCCTCCAGAGCCTAAGGACCCAGGTTCAATTCCCCAGTACCCACATGAGCCAGGTGCACAAAGTGGCGATGCATCTGGAGTTCCTTTGCAGTGGCTAAAGGCCCTGGCACGCCCATATTTTCTCTCTCTCTCTCTCTCTCTCTCTCTCTCTCTCTCTGCTTACAAATAAATAAAATATTTTTTAAAAAAGAAAAAACAGTTCTCAAGTATGAGGCACAAGGAGGTTTTTACCTTAAGTCTCTCTCTTTCTATGTCTGGTTTGATGAACCTTCCCAGCGGCCGGTTTTCCTGTAATTTTCTTTTTTCCTTTCCAGTCTCTGGACAAAGAATGGAGTTACAAACTTGAAGAGCAGTTTTATATTGGAGCAAGGGCACATTTATCAAACTTTCCAAATTCTGAAATGGCCCAAATTTTTTTCTGTGTTCTACAATGTTGATGGACTTTCTTCCACGAAGCAATTTGAAAGCTTCGAGTTCTTTCCCAGACGCTGTGTTCAGTACGTGCAAGATGGCAGCCTGCTGCTCTGAGGAGAAGCGCTTGCTGAGTGCACTTCCAGATTCCTTTGGGGTTTCATCACAAGGAGCAATGTCAGGAATCATCTTCTCAGGTGTGGTAGATTTTTGCCGGCAGCAGAAATGACTTTGGGCCTGGAGCAGGGATGACTTCGACATAGGAAAGCATCTGACCCTCCCTAAAAGGAAAATTGAGCAAAATTTAAGTTGGGAAATCCAAATATCTTTTAGTGTTAGTTGCAAGCTTGACCCACCCATCAAAGATCTGTTGTGGACACACAGACTTGCATATAATTTAAGAAATATGGGGGCACATTATCACAGAGGAACATCTTTAAAATCGAGGTAGTTCTAAAGCCAGGGGTGGTGGCACACATCTTTAATCCCAGCACTCAGGAGGCAGAGGTAGAAGTATCACCATGAGTCCAAGGCCACCCTGAGACTGCGTAGTGAATTCCAGGTCAGCCTGGGCTAGAGTGAGACCCTGCCTCGAAAAAACAAAACAAAGAAAAAAAAAATAGGGGTAGTTCTAGAATGATCACTTTATCTCTACAGTTGTTTTCTTGAGGTAGGGTCTCACTCTAGTCCAAGCTGACCTGAAACTCAACTCTGTAGCCCCAGGCTTGCCTTGAACTCATGGTTATCCTCCAAAGTGCTGGAACTAAAAAATGTGTGTCACCACACTTGGCTCTATATTTCTTTTTCTGGCCAGGTAATAGTCTCTTGTATGAGTATGCCATAATCCTTAATGTTAGCCATTCTTTTCTTTTTCTTCTTTTTTTTTTTTCATAGTGAGGTTTGAGACCAGGGCTCCATGCTAGGTCCTATCACTAAGATACAACCCGGGCCCTGGTTTTGTTGTTTGTTTATGTTGTGAGCCCAGGCTGAGCTGGAACTTACTCTGTAGGCCCAGACTAGCCTTGAACTCACAGGGCTCAATTCCCGCGCACCACCATGCCCAGCTTCTACAGTATTTTTAAGTTTTTGATTTTGATCTTTTGAGACAGTGTCTCTCTGTGTATCCCTGGCTGGCCTGGAATTCATACAGCCCCACATGCCACTGCCTCCAGAGTGCTGGAATGACAAGTGTGAGTCACCATGCCCTGCCTTCCAGAGTTATTTAATTTTTATTTATGCATTTATTTGTAAGCAAAGAGAGCGAAAATGGGTCTACCAGGGCCTTGGGCCCCTGGCAAAGGAACTCCAGGTGCATCCACCACTTTGTGCATCTGGCTTTACGTGGGTACTGAAGAACCAAACCCAAGTTGTTAGGCTTTGAACTAATGGGTTTCTTCTGCACGCTTTTCAAGATTGCTGCCATGACTGGGCTTCTGCGGACAAAAGAGCCACCAAACAGTCCCTTTACAAAACGAGTGGAAAGTCATTCTTGCGGACTCCGAATCCTGCCCGCCCCCAGCCCAGGACTGCGCCCCAAGGCCGCGGGGGATCGCCGGGACCTCAGGCACCCTACCTCCCTCCTTGACGAGACTCCCGAGACCCATCTTCCAAGCCATCCTCCAGCTCCCCGGGGCGGGACTTCCTCCGCCGACTTCCGGCGCCTGCGCGCCTTCCCGGGCATCCGGGCTCCGCCAGGCGGGGCGGGGCGAGAGGGGCCCGCGCGCGGGGCTGCGGGTGGGGCTTCCTAAGAGGGCGGGCCTCCGAGGGGCTTCCTCGGTGTCGCTGGGCAGGTGGGCTTGAAGTAGCGAAGAGATGCTGGAAGTGTTTCGGACGCCCAGACCCCCCCCCAAAAAACACTTTTTAATGGAGATTGACCTTTAACTTTTAAAAAATATTTTATTTATTCATTTTC
>PVHP010026687.1:0-24374 GCA_004024765.1 Zapus hudsonius | reverse complement strand
AAGTTTTCAGGAAGCATGTCACACTTGCTTGTTGAGTTGTTTGTCATGTGAATGGCCTGAATGAAAAGGTGAGCTAGGGGTCTCACTCTAGTCCAGGCTGACCTGGAATTCACTATGTAGTCTCAGGGTGGCCTCAAACTCATGGCGATCCTCCTACCTCTGCCTCCCGGGTGCTGGGATTAAAGGCATGTGCCACCGCACCCAGCTACACTGGAGCTTCCTGAGGATTGTAAGGACGTGTACTGGTCAGTGCAGAAGAAAGTAGAGCTGCTGGACAGACCAGCCAGAGTCTGTGAGGGAGTGGCCCTGCCTGGCTCCCTAAGAAAAAACGAGAGACTCTTTGGTTCCTAAAGTTGTCCCAGTTCCAAACCTGTGAACACACTTGTTCTTCCTGAATCAGTTAGGTTTTTCTGATTGCAAGCAAAAAAAAAAAAAAAAAAAGTCATAAATATCATCTTAAACACCAGTAGGTACATATTGACTCATAAAACTCGATGTCCTAATGTATTTGACACTTAGCTGGACCCAGCACTCCAAAGCCACTCATGACCCCATTCCGACAGTATCTCAGTCTTACTCTGTGCCCTCCCCATCTCAGGCCACTCTAGATGTTTCACTTAGGGTGTCAAGATGGCTACAGCAACTCCAGACGTCACAGCGTCCAGTCCCACTAGACCACAAACAGAGAAGAACCCGCAGCTCCTTCTGTACACGGATGTGATCTCTCATTACCTATCCCTGAAGCAATGGCTTTGGCTGAGGGACAAGCTGCACTGCTTAAATCAGATTCTCCATTACTGGCCTTTGATTTTCTTACTTGCAATATCATCTGTTAATGATGTTCCAGGTTCCATGAATCACCTCTCTCTGCCCCTCTCTTCGGCTTTTTCAAGGGAGGGTCTCCCTCTAGGCCAGGCTGACCTGGAACTCCCTCTGTAGTCCCGGGCTGGCCTGGAACTCTCAGTGATCCTCCTACCTCTGCCTCCCCAGTGCTGGGATTAAAGGCGTGCGCCACCACGCCTGACTGAATGACTTTTCTTAATACTCACAAAAACCTCCAAGGTACTTCCTAGGATAATCTCCACGTGGAAAGCTCAAAGAGCAACAGATCAGGAGGCAAACTAGACCTGTGGAACTCTTGGGACTCTGAGTTGGTTCTCAGTCCCTGAAAGCCTGCTTGTGTGGCAGGGGTCACTCTCCAGTCCCCTCCTCTTGCCATCCTGCTGACCTCAATCCTGTGCACACAGGGAGGTATTTTATCCACATGTCGCAAGCTTCAGTCCAAGTTACTCAAAAGTTGTTCCCACCTCTGGGCTCCTCTGGGCTCCATTCTCCCCCACCACCTCAATCGGTTTCTATGGAAACTGCTGGGTTCCTACATCCCTTTCATCCTCCTTTCTGGGAAGCAAGGCCAGCTCTCTGGCATCCTGGTAGCCAGGCCTGACCATTATAAAGACCAAAGAGGCAATATCAGAAAGAAACATTTGCCAGGAGCAGACAGAACCAGGCTGGGTTTCTGAGTTTTCTTTGAAGTTCTCCAAAATAGCACCAGGTGCTCTGAGGTGCTTTGCCAATTCCTGCAGCCAGGTATGGGCTGCAAAGTTGTTTGTTATCCCCTCTCCAGTGTCTTAGTAAGCTTTCAGGTTGGTGGCAGCCTTTAGAAGGCAGCTGGTGGGCTGGGGATGGGGGTAGGAGTGTGCAAAAGTGAAGCCTAATTTGACTCTTCTGATGAAAGGAGGAACCAGCCACCATGGAAACACTGGGCATGCAGAAATAGCCAGGGTCTGGAAGAACCTGGAATGAGGACCCTGGAGACATCCCAGGGCTGGGAAGGAGGAACTATGGTTTGAATGTGCCCTCTCAAAGCTCAAGTGCTGAAATTTGATTACCATTGGGACAATATTAAGAGGTAGTGAAATCTGACTAAAAATCATTTATTGGTGGTATTTGAAGTTGCAACTTATTGAGGCTTGAATGTGAACCCTCCCCTTATTTTGTGTTTGAACACTGGGTCTCCAGTTGATGGTGCTGTTTTGGAAGGGATGGTTAGGAGGTAGAGCCTAGCTGGAGTCAGGGAGGGGGGGAAGGCCCTGACAATTTGTAGCCAAGCTCTTGTCTACTTTCTGCTATTCTGCTGCAGTGGGAGGAGGTACAGACAGACGCACACTCCTGACCACATGGAGTCGCCTGCCACTATGACACCCCATCCATGATGCACTGTCTTTATCAATGATGTAGTCTAGGTATGTTGTTAGAGCAATAGAAAATGGACTTGACCTGAGGGAGTGGGGGTTTCTTGGAGCAGCTCCACCAGCAGGTCTTGGGGTTTGCTCCTCTTTTGTACTCGACACATCCTCCCAAAAACCATAGCCACCTCTGTGGGCTACAGAGGACTACATTCACCCCCATCTTCCTTCTAGACACAGAGCAGGTCAGTCAGTCTAAACTACTCCCCAGGCCTTTAGGTAGCCCTAAGTCAGAAGCTGAGTTGCTGGCAATACCTACCCTTCCATTAATCATTGACCACACACAGTGTTCTTGCTAGCTAACCCCTCTTTAAGTTGCTTCTTGCCAGTTTTGTAGTCACAACAATGAGAAAAGTAACTAATTCACCCCTCCACCTTGCTTTGGCACTAGCCCCTCCAGGAGCCTGGAACGTCAATAGAGGATCCTTAAAGTTAAAGTTTGGATAACGTGTCAAAGGCTTTGTCTCAAAAGCAGCAGTGTTCAGAGGTGGAGCTTTGGGGAAGGGGAAGTGAGTGGATGATGAGAGATCTGGCTTCATCAGTGTTTGAATCAACTGATGGGTTCTTAACTGACTGGATTATTGAAGTTGGTAGAAACTCTAGGAGGTAAGGACTATGGGAGGCAATAGATCACTAGGCTGTACACTGGGAGGTCACGCTTTGTCCTTTGTGTTTGTCTCTCCTCCTCTTCTATCCCTTCCCTGCCCTCCTCCTCTCTCTCTCTCTCTCTCTCTCTCTCTCTCTCTCGCTCTCTCGCTCTCTCGCTCTCTCGCTCTCTCTCTCTCTCTCTCTTTTCTCTCCCTCCTCACTTCCCGGCCACCATGAGGTGAGCAGCTTTGCTCCACCACATCCTTCCAACCTCAATGTTCTACATCACCACAACCCAGGAAAAAAGAGCCAAGTGGCCATGCCCCCAAACTTCTGTAGCCTCCTTAAACTTGATTTTGTCATGCTAACAGAAAACGAACCAACAATACTGACCAAGACATTTTTGCCAAGCTCTCCAGAGATCACTGGCTCCATGAAGGGGAGCAAGGATATTAATAACTCATTTTTAATCCCTACAACAATTGTGAGAGGCGAGCACTCACTTTCCCATTTTACAGAAGAGAGATCCCAAGGCACAGGCAGGTTGTGCAATTCACACGAGCTTGCAGATATTTGGGACTCAGGAACTTGACTCTAGAGCATCTGCTTTTTAGCACTGAGCCATCCCTCCCCAAAGGCTGGCCAAGGGCACAGAGGCCTGTGCAGCTCATTTTTTCTGACCCTTCTCTCCTAGTTCGTTCCTCTAAGCACATTGACCCTGGACAACACACCAGTAGTTTAGGAAGCTGGGCTCTGTGCTGCCCCATTTGAAGTACGCTCTGGGCTACTCCTTCTTCTAAGGCTTGGCCTGCCCATCTCTGTCTCTCCCTGGGTTCTCCTCTCCCCTAGCGACCTGCTTTTCCTTCTCACCTTCTTCTCTTCTGCTCTCCCTAGGAAGGCAGCTAAACTAGCACTCATTAGCACATGATAATGAGCATCAGTTCACATCTCAGTCCCTCCATGGGGGAGAAGGAAAAAAGGAGCGATGATGCTGTCACTCTGGGGGTAAGGTGGGCAGAAAGGCCAGTACAGACCTCAGGACTAAGGCAATAAGAATGGAAGGGAGTCCATTCTCTGCTGAGGGTGGGGGCGGGGTCCAAGGAGAGAAGTGAGTCCTGGATGCTGTCCTCAGCATGGGCTTCTGCTTTGTCAGAGACAAGCTCTGAGCATCCTCAGGTCAGCTTTGGATACTTTCTGCCAGTTGGAGTAAGCGCATATCCACCACGTCTGTCCCTAGGTGTGGTCTACACTGGAACTGTAAGATCTAATTCTGCCACCCCCTGGACAAATGCCTAAAAGAGTCCAGAGCATGCCCAGGGTGCATTAGGTACCAAAGGGCAAAGGGAGGGACCCACAGAAAGGAAAACCCTAGAGGGTAGGTGGAGGTGGGGGAGAAGTCCTTCCTCTACTCCCATCCGAATCCTCCCCTGGCTCTTGCAGATTTCAGCAGCCGGCAAGTAAAGCTTCTTTGCAAGTCTGGGTCCATCAAAAGGACCACAAAGAGTTCAAATCCCAGCTCTGCCATACATATGCCAGGGGAGTCATTTAATCAAATCTTATGTACCTCATCAGAAACAATGACCCCTGCCCTTCCTGCTGTGTCAGGGTCAGATGAGAAGAGGCATGACCGAGACCGAGTGAATTCCAAACTCTGAATGCAGATTACCCGGACCAATTAACATCAGCATTGCCATCAGTGTCAGAATTGTCACTCCTGTTGGTAATATCGCTTCTATTGCAAGAAATCAGCTCAAGATGGCGGGGAGGGGAGCAGCTTCCCTCACTTTCTACCAAGAAGCCTGGGCTATCTCTGGAGGGGGGCACCGAGGGGTCCTGGTGCTGATGTGAGTCCCCAGGGAGCGCGGCCCCCGCCCCCACCACACCGCGCCCCTGCGCGATTCCCGGAGGCAGCGCGCCCTCTGCCGGCGGCCCTGCGCGGCGCAGCTCGGGCGGATATAAAAGCCGCGTGGCGCCCGGCCCCGGCGCGAGAGCCACAGCCACAGCGCGGTGCTGCCCGAGGTCTCAGCGGCTCGCCATGGCTGGCCCGCAGCAGCAACCCCCCTACCTGCACCTGGCCGAGCTGACGGCGTCCCAGTTCCTGGAAATCTGGAAGCATTTCGATGCAGACGGTCAGTAAAGCTCCCAACTTCTGAGGCTGTTGGCCCCCTGGGGACCTGAGGTTGGAGGGGCCGAGGTGTCAAGGCTCTTGCCAGCTGGTGTGCGTTTGCCACCAAGGGATGTTCTGGCGGCAGAGCCTGCTGGGGTCTTGAGTTTAGGGAACGTCCTGCTGCTCTGATGACAACTTTTTCCTGGCATAGCATGTCCAGAGCCCACCGACTTTCGCATGCTCACCCTGGGCAAGTTGGAGGTCTCCTAGAGAGGAGGCCTGGGCAGATAAAGGCACCCCAGGAGCCTCCCGCTGCCATCCCCCCACCTTTCCCACCAAGCTAACTTCCTGCCTCCAGCCTGCAGCTACAGGTCTCCGAAGCCCACTCACTGTCCCTTTCTGCGCCTGTGTTTTGAGTACCACCTCAGCCCCAACACCATTCGGGGAGCTGGGGCATCCTGAAGGCAAACCCGTGGCCCTCCTCACGCTTGTTGGCCAGGAACAGGAGTGGAGAATGGATTTGGGGCTTTTAACACCACCCCCACTTTCTTTGTCCATTTTCTATCCCCACACTCAGGTGGGCTCCAGCCAGAGCAGCAGAGGGTGTGGTGGGGAGGCTCGAGTGCCAGTCCCTCCCCCATCCCCACGCCTGGTCCCTCCTGATGAAAATCCTGGGTCTGTCGATAGAGGAAGACAATCTTTTTTTACTTGGCATTTTTGTACTTGTTTATAAAGTATTTTGATCATATTCATTTCTCATTACCTTATCACCTCCCACCACTTCCCACTGAAGCCCTTCCCAGCCTGTCCCACTTCTACTTTGAGGTCTTTCTCTTTTGTGATCCACTGAGTCTAATTAGGGTTGCTTGCCTGAACCTGGGTGAGGGGTTCTTTACCAGAGCGTGGGAGCTTTATGCTGGAGACCATGGTAAGCACCTTCTGTAACCAAATGCTTTGCTCTGTGTGGTCTTCACAATAAACGACCCCAAAAGTGAGGGCCAGGTAAATGGCTTTTGGACTTGGCTTCCAGACCTGGGATCCCAAAATGTCCCTATGGTCCGACAGAGGCATACCAGGAGCAAACCCCACCCCCTACACACCCCTAGAGAGATCTGATATGGCCTGAGACTTTTTCCTCCATCATATAAATAAATAAATAAATAAATAAATAAATAAATAAATAAATAAATAAATAAATAAATAAGCGATCCGATCTCCCCTCCATGGTCCCGGTGGACATCCAGGCTGCTCTTGCGTCTCAGACCCACTGGCAGGGTGGTGGCTCGGGGTGTTTGTGCTGGAACTGAGAGCAAGAGAGATGGGAACAGACCAAGTGTGGTGACTGGCTGAGTTCTCCTCTCCTCCCTGCCTCCCCTCTTAGGGTGTGGAGGTGGTTTCAGAGTGATCCTCTAGACAAAGTGCTGTGGGGAGGCAAGGGTTAATGTCTGGGGAGGCTAAAAGGTAAAGTTTTGCTTCCTTGGAAGCCTTTGAGAAAGCTGGGAAGGGCATGGGGCTGGGCACCTGGATACCTGGGGGTAGGACTGTAATCTGCTTGTGAATTACTGAAAGGTGGGCCAGTTGTTCAGTCTGAAAAAAAATAGGGGTAAGAAGGGGTTTCATCTCCAATGCCTGGCTCATACCATCCATCTCCCTGGTGTCTGGGGGGGGGTAATAACAAAATTGCTGCCTCTTAATATTGCTCATGACATGCTCTGGGCAGTCTGTCTGCACCAGAGACTTGCATGGTTCAAGGAAAGTTACCAAGGTTATACTACTGGCCTCCTGCTAGATGAGTCAGCTATAAACAGACGACTACAAGTCTACCTTTCCCTGGGGACAACTGATAGCCCTCTTATTAATCAGATGTATCTTTATGCTCAGGGACATTCTCAAATGCTGTTCTTTTCAAAACAGTTGCACCTTCTTGAATCCTGCACCGAGAGGCTGCTGGGCAGGTTCCCTTTGTACAGATAAGGAACTAGACATGGAAGGGACTTGACTAGGCCATGGAGCAAGTTGTGGCGCTGGTTCTTAGCCAGGGCTCAGGTCCCCACTCAGGTGGACACCTGCATGGTGAGAAGAGGGGAGTTTCTATGATGCCAGCCGCAGAGAAGCCCCAGCCCAGCCACAGCAGAATAGCTAAGTTACAGTAAGACACAAGAGTTTTTAGAAACCTTCCAAAGCCAGTGTGCTTTGGTCTCCCCGCTCCTAAACTGGGACCTTGGGCCTAATGGAGAACAGGTAGGCAAAGAATTAAAATGCCAGAAATGCAATCAAGATGAACTGGAAAAAAACATATATCAACAAACTAGAATTCCACCCAAGAATCCAGAAATAAGTTTGAGATCACCTTCACTATTACCCTTCTCTTTGACCAGCCCACCCCTCCAGAGCACTCCAAGGCTGCAGGTGAGTCACCACCTGAGTGCCCAGCCCTGTCTGGGCCTCTCTCTCATCAGCCCTGGTTTCTGTTTGCAACTTAGGGATTTGTTTCAGCTCTACGAATCTTATTGCTCACCACCTTAAAGACCTCTGGGAGAGTCTCCTTCACCGTTCACCAGGTCCCTGGAGTGAGCATCCTAGAGCCCAGTTAATCACAGCCACCAGGGAAAGGGAGGCACCTCCCTACCTTCTCAGACTCTCATAGTAAACACAGACCTTAGAGAAGAGCTGGATCCCAATAAGAGTGAGGGTAGGAGGAACCCTTACTCCCATTCCAAAACAAGAAGAGTCACCATCCTAGTTACTTCACCCTAAAAATGATTCATTTCAAAAGGACATCTAGACTTGTGATGGGAAAGGCAAGAGCAGGGATTTGGAGAGTGGAGAGTTGGCACTCTGAAAGGTATACTACTCTTTTAAAAATATTTTTATTTGTTTACAAGGAGAGAGAGATAGAGAGCAGAGAGACCATGAGAATGGGTATGCCAGGGTCTCCAGCCACTGCAAACAAACTCCAGATGCATGCATCACTGTGCATCTGGCTTTACATGGGTAGTGGGGAATCAAACCCCGGTTGTTAGGCATTGCGGGCAAGCACCTTAACTGCTGAGCCATCTCTCTAGTCCCAAAGGTATATCCCAAAGGAGAGGACCAGAGACCTGGGCTCCTCGTCTTTTGTACAGCTCTGACTCTTCCTTGGTGGTCACCAAGGCCTGGTACTGGGAGGGGTCAGCTGTCTCTTCAAAGCAGCAGTAGGCATTATCAGATGGCACCCTATGACCCTAGTGGGGTCCTCCACACATCACCTCCATGCTGGGAGTGACACTATGTCTAAGGTCATTGCTTCCTGGTCACTTTGTCAGAAACTGTTTTATCTGTAAGACATAGGTGGCTGCCAACCCCAGCAGCGCAGGTCTGTAATCCTGGCTAGTTGAGAGGCTGAAGCAGTAGAATCACAAGTTCAAGGCTGGCCTGGGTTACAAGATGAGTTCCAAGCCAACCTGGGCAACTTAGTAAGGCTCTGTCCCAGACTAAAAGGTGGCCTTAGGAATGTAGCTCAGGGGTAGATCTCTTGTCTAGCATGTCAAGTCAGCCTTGCTCAAGCCCTCTCTGTGTGGTTCTCATGGACCACTGACAACCTCTGAGAAATCAAGTTGTGATTCAGAAGAGAAATGCCATAGTTCTTGCCACCCTTTTGAAAGCACTCCGACTGTGAAGAGGAGTTCTCTCCCAGAGGCAAGAAGACACCCATGGGACCAAGCGAAGTATCCCACTCCTTCTAAGCGTCTATCCAATGCACGGGAAATGTGATGTGAACCAGAGAACTATTAAAGGGTGTCTTTGAAATACAAAAGCGTTGGGGTGAGGAAACAGAAAAATGTACTATGGTCATGTGTGCTATGGGATAAATAACCAATAAGTGAGGTTGGGCTTCTTCACTGACACGGAAAAATGTCCAAAATTTGTTACTTTGAAGACTATAGTAGAACATTGTAGGAAGCTGATTTTTGTTATTTTTAGTGAGAACTTTATGAACATGCTGTAATTTGGTCAGGTTCTCATCATAGTCTCTTTGCCCATCCCCCAAAGCCCCATTCCACTGAGGACTGTTCTCTTTCAAGGCGGTCCTTCCTCCTGTTGTCTTATCCCCTTTGTCCTCCTCTGTCCTCCATGTCAACATGCTGATGGACTCAGGACAGAGCAGGGCAGATCACGTGAGGGTATCAATAACCACTGCGAGTTCATAAATTCGCCAGTCGGCTCTTGGCAGGTGATTTTTGTTGATAATGATACATGAACATTGGAGAAAATTTGGAAAAATTCAACCAAACAATAGTGGTTCTCTCCAAAGAGCAAATAAGGTAAAATTAAAAGAAATTTTCTTTTCTAAGTTGACTTCTGTAGTGTTTAAAAGTTTCACATGAGCATGTTTTAATTCTGTAGACAGTCAAACCATAAAGATGAAAGAAGAAAACAATTTCTGGACATCATCCTCTTTTCCAAAAGAATGGCTACCTATAGACAGGTACAAGGACGTGCCCATAGTCTTCTGAGCTTCGTCTGCTTTTAAATTTTCGAGAGGGTCTCAAAGCCTCTCAAAAGGACTGAGCCTTGTTCCTTATCTGTGTGAGCCTCTGAACCCCCTGCACTCGAGGGACTGTGAAATTTAGTAACTAGGACAACATAAAGCTAGGGAGGCTCTTTTCCTCCCAAACCCAGAGGTCTGAAGTATTCTGCAAATTCACACACCAGGAAGGATGCAGAATGCACCACCCTTCCAGAGTGCTAAGCACTGCTACGCTGGCTCTTAGCCCTCTGGGAAGGAAGGGGAGAAAAACTAGAACAGCAGCGCCTCTCAGAGGTGGGGAGACGCCTGGGCAGCGTTAGAAGACTAAATGAAAGGGCTGGGTGTGTGCAAAGCCCATCCCATCCTTAGCAACACACACACACACACACACACACACAAACACACAAACACTAAATGGATTCTCATGGCATACTAAAAGGGAAGGCTTACACAAACAGGGTTCCAAGATGTCCAATAGAAGTATTGACTTTAACTACATTTACAAGGTAATATGTTCATATGATGGTCATTGTACACATCATTGGGCCTCGGCACATTAAAATCAGCAGGGTCTGCTGGGATCAAGGTTTCACTCGCCTGAGGATGGCTTTCTTTTGGTCCTTTAGTGAAGGCCTGTGACCACCTCATCAGCTTTTAAGCTCATTTGAGGCTGTTTGGGAGACATTCCCGCCTCACCTAAGGCTGCTCCGAAGTATAGTCCTCCTACCTCGGGTGTGTCACTAACAGTGCCCTTGGTGTGGATTGTGCACAGAGCTGGGTGCTCTCCGAGTGGCCATTGTCCTGCCTCTTGGACGTGATTACACCAGCTCGGAGGAGGCACTGGGTCTGTAAAGAGCTGGAGCTCCCCAGGGAGGCAGCCAAGGAGCAAGGGGACGTGTTTTCTCAAACAAGCAGCCACCAGCCCAGGTACTCCAAGTCCCTTGTTATTCCTCCTCCAGACGTGAGCACTTTTACTAGTTGAGGCCCTCGGGGAGGTTGCTGGGGCTCAGGAGACCCCTCAGGGAAACCTTGCCCAATACCCAGGGAGGCAGAATTAATAGAGCAGGCATGAGGCTCTTCAAGAACAGCGCCTCTGCAGTGTGCCCAGCCGGCGGATTGCATCAGATGCCCTCCTGTGCCCAGCCAGCCCCATCTGGGCCCTCACGCTTGGCCCGTCTTCCCTCCTCTTTGGCTCTCTGCAGTCTCTGCTCTCGCCCAATCTGCCTCTTCCTTCTGGCCACCCCACGCCTGGGACTCAGCCCAGCACCAGGCTGCCAGCTGTCCCCAGGTTCAAGGGACACAGCCCAACTCCAGAAATTGTTCCAGAAGCAGCCCAGCTTCAGAGCAGATTGAAACTGCTGTGTCCACATTCATTGAAGAACTGTGGATCTGGGCTTGTTGTTGTCAGGAACCACTAGGAGGTGTGTGTTTGTGTGTACACCTACTTATAAATAATTGATAGTGAAATCCAAATAAACACTCAAATACAGAGATGGACAGAGATTGTCCCTGCTATGGACAAAAGGACCCTTTATTAGCCTTGTGAACGAAATGTCCCAGCCCTCAAATTCCTCATTCCAAGAGAGGTTTAACACCCGTCTGTTTACCTGGCAGCCCACTAAGGACAGTGAGGTGGAGAGTGGAAGCTATTTGAAAATGGTGCATGCTACACAAAGTCAAGCTCATATTGGAGTCTAGCCTGGCAACCAAATTTCTTGACCCAAAGGGTGGGATCCGATTGTTCCAGAGTTGCTCAGGCCAGAGATTATAACACAGCCAGCCACGTGGGCTGGCCTCAGAGGTGCTTTCTGGATCGGGTGAACAGTGACTCTTCTCCTTCTGCGCATGCACCGCCAAGTCCTTTACAGACCAGGCACTGGCCACAGCACCCAGGGCCCTGGTTCTCAATTGGAGAGTGCTGCGGACTTGGAAAACTCAGGTCTCTAGGTCATAGTCTCAGTGGGTCCTGGGTAAGGCCTGAGAACTCACATTGCTAACAAGCTCCCAAGGCACAGCATGTGCAGACAGATTCAGAAGGTTAAGGGAGGGGCCTGGAATCCCGCTTGCATGCGAACATGCTAGACAAACATTCTACCACTGAGCTGCGCCCCAGGCTGGATTCTGCATTTCTAACAAGCACCCAGGTAATTGTGATATTGCCCACAGACCACACTTGAAGAGCCTGCCAACCCTTCTGCAGTACTCTAAAGTTACTTACTCTTCACTTTAATAAGATCCCCAGGCAGTTGTTACACACCCTCCACAGCAGTTCCCAACCTTTCCTGTACTTTAAAATCACCCAAGGAGCTTAGAAAACCCCCCTCCACTAATTAAGACAGAAAGTCCAGGGCCCAAACAGTGACATTGTCGTCAAAACTCACACAATTCAAGGTGAGACCCAGCCCCTAGAAGAAAGCAGTAGTTGCCAGAACCCTCTGGGCTGAAGAGTTTTTAGCCATGGATTGATTCAGAGGGCTGTAAGAGGAAAAGAACTGAAAACGATGCCTTGCATTTGTGTGAGATTTTGCATTTTCCAGAGAGCTTCCAGAAATCACCTAGTAAAGCTCTTACAATGACTCGATAAGCTTTGCCCGCTTTAGAGAGAAGTCGAAGTTTAGGAGTTGACTTGCTGAAGAGCAGTGGACAGTCATGGAGCTGGTGGTACAGTTCCTTGTCGTCATCTCTCTTCAACCTGTTCCACTCGGAAATCTGCACACGCAAACCTCAGGCATCGTGCAGTCAGGAATTCCAACTGTGTCTGGGAAGATAAATAAAAAAGATGTTGTCTTAGATAAACTGAGGCAGGTGGTGGCAAAGAATGGAAGCAAGAGTTGGTTTGGGGAGGATATAGGGTCCCTGCCTCCCATCCAGCACCCTCTCCCTAATGTTCACAGGATGTGGTTTGATAAGGAGGTTAGGAATGATGGTTACTATGGTGACCACATTTTGATTAATGCACATCCACATGAGACCTGCTTGGTAGCTCTACCCCCTTGTAACAAGGTCACAGAAAAAGCAGAATGCTTGCCCAGGGCTTAAGCCTTCCAGGACAGATGCCAGCCACTGCTCCTGTACCCCAGTGGTAAGTGGAGGTAACCTTAGGGAAGCCAGAGCAGGAAAGGCCTTTTCCTCCCCAGGTGGGCATCCCTCTTCTTGGGGCTGTGTGACCACTCCCCACTTCTCAATCTCTGCCTTCTAAGGCTTGCCTGGCTGCTCACCCTAGCAGATCCTTCTGTGCTTTAAAGGAACAAGCCCGGATCTACAACTTCAAAATGTAAAGGCTCATTGCATGGAGCCACATTTTGTTCTGTGGTGGGTCACATGGGGAGATTCCTAGCATGACATCAAGGGGTGCACCTGGGAACCTTCTGTTGTCTGCTGCATCCAGGAACTGGACATCTTTCCACTGGGCCACCATCCCAGCTTCGGGGCCCCTCTCCTCATCTTAGTTTCCTCCCTTTCTCTCCCTTTTCCCAGCACTGCTCAGAGAGGCCTGCCCTGCCCATTCTGCTCAAGGGGCCCTGGAAGGCACCTCTATTCTCTTATGTCAGCTTCCCCCATGTCATGTGACACTAGAAGCAGCATGTTTAAATTCATTTCCTTGCTGCTCATCTGGCCCTGCTCCACCTGTGTCCAGTTAGAGTATAATCCCCATGATGACAGGACGTTGTCTAGCTCTCCCTTCTACCTTCAACAAATATCATACAAACATAAATTAGGTCAGCCTGAATCTGATCCTGCTTTGCTGTGACTTAGTTTCTTCTGTCACCAAGAAATATTCTGCTTCTCCATATCATGAACCTGTGAGTCTGAAAGGATATGGCCGCTCAGAAGGATGAATATGTTGCTTTCACATTTCCATAGCAACTCATACACAAAGTGTGGTCTTGAATTCTCTGCTGAAGCAAAGGGAGGGAGCCTTTAAAGCTCTTAGAGGACAAATGAAAGATGTTCTATCCATAATAGGATTGCTGATGAGTTTCTTGATGTTGTTAAGACTTTTCAAATAAATACTTTAAGAATAATGTCTTATACCTATAATCCCAGCCCTTAGAAGATTGAAGCCAGAAGATCATGAATTCAAGGCCAGCCTGAGTTAGAGTGAACTCTATCTATAAATCACACACACACACACACATATGCATACACACACTTATTCCTTATAAGTTCCAGAAGAATAACTGAACCTCAGGAGAAGATGACCTCCTAACACTGCTTTTCCCATTGGCTGCTTTGGGTTCAAATTGCTTGGTGGAGCATGGCTCAGTATTGACCCTTGCCTGCTTTGGTCTCCTTTTGGCCACCACCCTCACCTCCATGCCCTAAATTTTCCCAGTCTGAAGCAAGTAGCCCAAGGTCAAGGTGCTACCAACATGGCAGCAGGCAGAAACACCTAACACAATGATAATGGCTATTGACCATGGCAGTTTGTTTGCTTTGTGTTTTTTTAAATATATATATTTATTGTCCATAATGAGTTACATTATTTAGTGGGCAAACAATGTGTTGTTATCCCAAATTCCCCAATTCCACCCCTCCCCATCCCTGATCAGTTGGATATCCTCCTCCGTGCTTTGTATTTTTAAGATAGGGTTTTATTATGTAGTTTAAGCTGTCTTGGAACTCCCTATGCATTTCAAGATAACCTTGAACTTCTGGTCCTCCTGCCTCAGTATTCCAAGTACTGGGATCACAGGCATGTACCACCATACCTGGCACCATTGGCAGTTTTGAGGGTTTAATGGGCCAACACTGTAGGTATATTGTTATCTCATGGAATCTTCCCAGCAGCCAGAGAAGAAAAGGCTATCACTGTTCTCATTTTTATAACTGAAGAAATGGGTTCAGAGAGGTGATGGCCAGATAGTCTGGGTATGACAGAGGAGAGCAGAACCAGGAGTTGTTCCCTTGATAAGGACAGGAGATTTGTTGACCACCCCTATGCAGCAGAGGAAGGGGCCGGAGAAGGAGCAGAGCAGCAAAAGCTTGCAAAGTGGGAACCAGCAGAGTGGGGCAGGACTGCTAACAGAGCTAGTGGAGGCTGTTCTTCCTCTGTGCAGCTGCTTCTCCTTCCATTTCCTGTCAGTTACCTCCTGATACACACATAGTCACCATGCATATGCCTAGTCTGGGCTCCTGGCCCAGCCCCTGTGACCTCTGCATCTTTGAACCCATGATTCATGCTCATGGTGCCAGCTCTGAGCCTCCCACACCTCCTACCCCAGCCCTGGACTTCGGAAGTTACAGATGGATCCAGAGCTGAACTCAGCTTTCTACCACCCTGCCTAACTTTGGGAATCCTCTCAGCCAAGGGGAAGCTGCACCTAAACCTTGGGAGAATTGCCAGGTCTCTGCAGGGCGTCATCAAGGAGAGGAAAGTCACAAGATGTCAACCCAGCACATCATCACCTACACCTCTGCCTCACTGCTGACCCTCACCCACACACCTGTCTCCAGAACTAGCCTCACCCACCATCAAGCATGATTCTTATGAATTTCCCACTCTCCCAAAATTTAGATAACTCAGAATAGGTCATCGAGACAGACACTAATGATATCCAACATAACCCAAAGCAGAAGTCCAGAGACTCTTAAGATCTCAACAATAAAGCAGAGTTAAAAGTCACCCACCATGACTCAGAGAATGGAGCAGAAGAGGGAGAGGAAAGATTGTAAGAGCCATGGTGGGGGAGAATATCCAGAGACATTGCCCCTCTCAACAATAACACACAAAATGGGGGGAACCAGAGAGAGAGAGAAAGGGAAAGAGAGAGAGAGAATAAAAATATAGGCATGCCAGGGCCTCTTGCCACTGCCAACAAACTCCAGATACATCTGACTTTACATGGCTACTGGGGAATTGAACTGGGGCCTACAGACTTTGTGAGCAAACTGCTGAGCCCTCTCCTCAGCCCTTCCAAAAAGCCCTGCAGAATATTCTAGAAGAAAGACAACTGCCCCATCTTAGGACAATGGGAGCTCAATAATCCTTTTCCTTGCAGACAAAAATGCATAATTCATCTCACGTGATCTCTCCATACCATATTTATTGAGGCATGTTCTGCACTAGCGGCTGTAGCTAAGGTTATTTATTTGGAATTTATGTTCTCAGTGGACATAGGAGAAGGAGCTGAAAGGTCTTCCCGGTCCCCAGAGGCCAGGGAAAATGCTTCTCTATTGTTACGTCTGTGATTCCGCATGTCTTTGAAGGGAACAACCACCTTCTTCTATGTCAAGCTTGCTCACTTACTATGGATTTGGAATTTGACTGCAGGCCAGTGGTTTCCTAACCTTGCTATACACAAAAATCACCCCGGTGCTTTAATAAAAAAAGTCACAATGCTTCTCACACCCCAAGCCAATTACCTAAGAATGTCTAGAGGTGAAAGGCAGACACCCATATTTTGTAAAGATCTCAGGAGATTCCAATATGCAGTGACTCCTGGGAAGCATGCCTCCTTACCATCCTATGGCAGACCAATGACCTTAGCAGGAGACTCGGCTTGGCTGCTCTCTGGGCACCAGGCACCAGGCTCCAGGTGAAAGAGCCTAAAGAACCTCTCACTACTAGTGTGATCTTTAGGCTCTGACCTTGAGACTTTGAGACCTAGGTCTGATCAGTGCACTTTCCCCTTAGGTTCATCTTGTGCAAAAGTTCTGGTAATTGAACTTGAGTAATGCCAACATTTATAATGCACTTACAACAGACTGTGGTGTAAATACAAAAAGAAAATCCCAATTAATCAAAGCATGGTGGAACACACATATAATCCCAGCGCTTGGGAGGCAGAAACAGGAGGATCATGAATTTGAGGTCTGGCTAAGCTGTATAGTGAGACCTTGTCTCAAAAATAGAAACCTCATTTAATTATAATAACCCATCCTGCAGATGAGATGGGTTAAATCATTTTCTTCCACAGTGTGCCCTTCTGTATTCTTTTCCCAAGTCTACTATTACAAAGTACCACACCCAGTCTGCTTCTGTCTTCACATAACCCTCTTCCCTGTGTCTGGACTCCTGCCAATGGATCTGGGGCTCACCCCAAACCAGCGTGGTCTCATCTTAACTAATGACAGCTGCAAAGGCCCTTCTTAAGTATGATCACACTCTGAGGCTTCTGGTAAACATGGATTCTGGGAGAACATTCTTCAACTCTACACTCCCTCAATCCTGAGAAATTGGTTTCTGCCCCGACCCATACCTGCCACCTGCAGACAAATCCTGGTGTGACAGTTGCTCTTGTGGGACCTCGGTGCTCAGTGTTTGCTTTTAGACAGCAACTGTCTCCACTGGCTGGGAAGATGGGAGTTCCTCCAGTGTTCTCCAGTTGCTGGCTGAATATTCCAAGGACATGTGTTAGATCAATCTTGAATCTCTACCCACCAATACTCTAAAGACAAGGACCCATATACTTAACACTGGTGGCCAAGATACCTGTTTGAAGACTAGAGGGAAGTAAGTCTCCATGACTATTACTATTTAGCTCTGAGGTTAATTCTTCTTTATTTGTTTTAATATTTCCTTGCAGGAAATGGTTATATTGAAGGTAAAGAGCTTGAAAATTTTTTCCAAGAGCTGGAGAAGGCAAGAAAAGGCTCTGGCATGGTAAGTCTCCCTCCTCCCTTTACTTGCCCCCCCTCATTAACCATCCTGCATCCCGAGGGCTTCATGTGTCTCAGGATAGCTGTAATGTAGCCCAGCACACTTGTAGATGACAATGTCATGTCACAATGTTGAAAGGTGGGATATACCTGATTGGAGTTTTCTATCACCTTAACCTCTAATGGTCTTAAACAGCAGGCCTGGGGGGGGTCTCTGGTCTTGGAACTTAAAGTTATTCTTTCATTTGTAAGAGTAGAAAGAAAACTTAGGATAGTCTCTAGGAGCACCTTATCTCAATATCCTTGGCTGTCCTGGTTGAGGGATAACCATCATGGGATCAGGGATTAATGAACCCCAAAACTTCACTGCCCTGCAGCTATGTACACATGGATAGTATAAGTAGTATATTTTCCTATGGACAGAATCCATAGTTTCCCTAAGATGCTTCAGAGGGTTCATGACTCAAGATTGGGTGCTCAGGGGACCCCTTGAGTACCTGTATTCTTAGATGAGCATTGCTTAGCTTCAGCACCATTGACGTTTGGGGATAATATATGATGTTTAACAGCATCCTCGAATCTATCCCTGAGGCACCAGAGCACCGTCCTTCAAGTGGTAATAATCAAAACCATCTGTAGACATTGCAAAATGCCCCTTGGGTCAGGCATGGAGGGTGCAGGATCATTCTTAGTATAAAACCACTGTCCTAGACCAACAAAGGCTGGATACTCAGTGAGGACCTGGAAGAAAAGCATGTTTCTCTGAAGCAACATCCAAGGCCTAAATGGTCCCTTCTGGCCTTGCGTGTGGCGGTGTCATGAACTTCCAAGATGTACAAAGTTACCCTGTGCTAACTGGCACTTAGTGAGTTTTCGAAAGCCTCCTGGGCAAGGCATGAGAAGTATTGAGAAGCTAAGGTGATCGGCACTAGCCTATGAATCCCATGTGTGGTTCTGGCATATATGGCTCCCATTCCCTCCCATTAGCTTCCCTGGGTCCTTTGAGGGTCTCTCTCCTCTCCTTTGCTTTATGCCTATTAACAAGCTCACTGCTTATTATCAACCCTTAAGCAGTTCTTAAGAGGAGTTATTTTACTGTGAGCTTCTGGTTCAAAGCTTAGCAGAGTATTCCAGGTCAAAGCTGTGGGCTTACAGGTTTGGAGGCAAAGCATGGGTTTATCAATAGTTCTTTCAAACTGACTCTCATTACCAGGATAATGAAGCCCAGATGACAGAAATTGAGGCTTTGGCAGTAGTTCTGGAATCATGGGGAAGCAGAAAAATGAGTTTTCATGAGTTTCAAATCTTAAGTCATTCCCTCCCTCCAATGCCATCAGGGTGACTTCCAAGTGTGTCTATAGCAATCCTGACTATTGACTTCCAGGGCTGCTTCTCAGAGCAGCTGCCATGGAGTAGAAAGAACAGTGGCCTGGGGAGCACGATCTAGGCATTTGATTTCTGACTCTACTTAACTGGGTGACTTTGAACGAAGTCACGTCCTATTGAACTCTATTTTTGTATAAGAGGGAAGGACCACTAACCTCATAGATAACATGGTAAAGCTCCAATTGGCACACTAGATTTATAAGCACCTAGCATCATACTTTGCATATTTGTAAACACAAATATATATCATCCAACAAATAAAGATTGCAAATTGAGGCCAGTTCAAAATACAAATGGTGGTATCAAAGGAACTCAGAAAAGAATATCAAAATTTGTAGCATTTCCTTTGCCCCATTTCTTTTACCACTGAGCCATCTCCCTAGCCCTAGCCCTAGCCCTAGCCCTAGCCCTTGGCCCATTTCTGAGAAGCATGAAAGCCAACTAGAAGTCTTCAGGTAGTTGAAGCAGAGACAGCAGATACCAGGGGGATGCAGCAATGGTTGGGGATAAGAAAGAGTTCCTTAGCTCAAATGATAGCAGCATCCCAAACCAGGGGAAGAGTCTAGAACTTTAGGAGAACTTTATATTTAAGATAGGAAGTAATGGACTACAATAACTCTTATTAATTTCTGTGTTTTTCTACCGTCAGAATAATTGAGTGAACTATTTTAATTATCCCTCAGCTATGGAATGCCTTTCCCCTCACATTCCTTCTGGCATGAGGTCAGAGAAGAACTATTATAGAATTGCTATCTGACCATTAATGAAGAAAACGAGCAATTCATCTTATAATGATGGGATGCTTGGAACGCATCTTGGAACACTGGATTAAGTTGGGTTCTATTACAAGCTGTCTCAATAAAAAGCAGGGCCTTAAATCTGACCTAAGAATGATGGGATGAGTCCAAATTCTTCTGATATAGCTATGGGTTTATCCATCTAAAAGACAGGGTGAGAGAAGTGATTAATCACACGTTACAGAGCATACCCAGGCACCCTGAGCTGACCTCCCTTGACACTGAGGTGACAGCCCTGAAGGAGATGATTAGATTGGGAGGGATTCCGACAAGGAGGACGCCACAGCGCCGACCTTCTGGGACTGGCACTACTTAGTTTTGTGCCATGTGTCCAGGACACAAAACAATTTCCACAATGCTGTACTGAGATCCCTGTGTCCATGGGATGTGGCAACAAGATCAGGCCTGTTTCTCTGAACACAGATGTCAAAGAGTGACAACTTTGGGGAGAAGATGAAGGAGTTCATGCAGAAGTATGACAAGAACTCGGATGGGAAAATCGAGATGGCAGAGGTGAGTGTCCAGGACTGGCTCAGGACCATGTGGAAGGGCCACAGTCCCCAGCCATGCACAGGCGTGGTCCCTCAGCTGTGCACAGGCACCTGTCCAGGAGCCTAATGAGAGGATGTCTGAAAAGTCCCCACCCCTAATAGTTTGGATGTCCAACATGTGGAAATTTTTCTGTGTGTCACCCAAGGAAAGAGGAGGCAATAAACAATGGTCTAGGGTCCCTAGGTACCCTTGGGGCCCAACAGGTTCCAAGTGAAAATATGTAATAAGAAGAGCTTATGATAAGTGAAAAAAACTGGCAAACAGGAGATTTCATGCCCCAACTAAAGGCATCCAAAGATAAAACTTCAATGTATATGTATACACCCATATACACACCTTTCTATATGACTACATATACACAGGCATACACATACATACATACTCATGCTTGCAATAAGCATGTGACCCATGGTCAAAGGGTCAGGGATGATGGTGGTGGCACATTTATTAGGGCCTTGTCCTCCCATGATGCATTGATTCCAATGCTGCCATAGGCCAGATGCCCAAGAAGCTAAGTCCAAGACAGAGAGTCCAGTGGATGTGATGGTTAATACCTGAGGGGCATCAGCAAAGGACGGATGGAGATAAGCCAGGAGGCACTCTCTACCAAAGCCTGATCCTGGGCTATCTCACAAGGACTCTTCTAGATTATATCACAACGTGTGTTTCACCTGGAGGCTCAGTCAGTCCCTGGATGCAGACTGCCCCATTCTGGGATGAAGGAACCATAGACCCTCCCCAGTGGGAAGCTCTAGTTTGGTTGAAGGCAGCTTGCCTACAGAAAGAAGTTGTGCATTGTTAGAAGACACCCTTCAGGCCACTAAGAGATGGCACTGTATAGCCTAGTTAAAGAGGTTAGGCACCGTATAGATACCCATGTTGTAAATCTCAGGGTTGGTAGACTTTTTCTTGAAAAATACAACCTATAGTGACTGAGAAGATGGATCAGTGGATACATATGTTTGGGTGCAAGCATGATCCACAGCACCTATGTGGGGCATGTGTCTATAATCTCAGCCTTGGGGAAGTTGAGACAAAAGTACCCCCAGGGCTTGCTGACTAGCTAGTAAACCCGAATCAGTGAGCTCTAGGCTCAGAGAGAGGCCCTGTCTCACTAAACAAAAGGTGGAGCACAATTAAGGAAAATATCCCATGATGGCAACCCCTGGTCGCCATACACACCCATATGCCCATGCAGATGTATACAGTCATGCACACACACACACACACACACACACACACACAACCACAATCAACCTATAGTAGTAAATGATGTGCTTTGCAAGCCTTTTTCTGCTCTCTGTTCCTTGGTTCTGTTCTCTGCTCCGAAACATTTTCCTCCTCAAGCTGATAACAGGTAGCTGTAGCAGTTCCAGGCATCACAGCCGATCAGCGCTGTCCATGTGCTGTGAGGGTCCCTCGGAAGTGCAAGGAAACCTTTCCCAGAACCCGAAGCAGATCTCTTTTCACATTTCATTGGCCAGAACTAGGTCGTGTGTTTATTTATTAGCCAATCACTAGTGAGGGGAATGAGATTGCTACAATTGCTGAAGTAGACTGATCAGGATTTGCCTGTAGTCCAAGGAGTTTGGGAGATGCAAAAGGGATGAAGAACCACTGGGTGGGCAGCCAGCAGTGTGGTTGGAGAGAGGTATTTGCATTTAAAAATATATTTTATTTGTAAGGGAAGGAAGGGAGAGGGAGGGAGAGAGAGGGGAGAGAGAGGAAGAGGAAGAGAGAGAATAGGTGTGCAGAGCCTCCAGCCACTGCTAACTAACTCCAGATGCATGGAACCCTTTGTGCATCTGGCTTTATGTGGGTACTGGGGAATTGGACCCTGGTCCTTAGGCATTGCAGGCAAGTGCCTTAATTGCTGAGACATCTCTCCAGGCTGTATTTCCATTTTTTAAAGAATCATGTTGTTGGGGTACTAATTTGCATTCAACAAACAACATGCATTTGGAATAAAATTCTGTTAGCTTAGATTTGGGACTGTAAAATCACCACAATCAAGGTATCCCCAAAATGCTCCTTCTTGAGGCAGGTCAGCTCATCCCAGAATCACTTAGGTGGAGCTCATCTTTACCTAGATCAGTTTGCAGTTTTTCAAGTTTTAAACACACGATCTAGAGTGTTCCTTTGAGTCTGGGTGGTTGCATTTCAAAGGAGTGCTCTTTTTGTCCATCAAGCTGCCCCCACTCTAAGGATTGGGATGGCCCAGAATCACTTCTTAGAACCTTCTTCCAATTTAAAGAACTAAGATGTGTCTTCCATACCTCTCGGCTGGCCATTTTCCATCCTGCCCTGTTCCCTGCAGTCATTGCTCAACACTGATGTCATTCTCTGTTCCCAGCTGGCACAGATCCTGCCCACCGAAGAGAATTTCCTCCTGTGCTTCAGGCAGCACGTGGGCTCCAGTGCTGAGTTTATGGAGGTGAGGCCAAACTCTGCCTGCTCTCTACATGCGGAGACCACCTTCCTCCTGTGTGCAGGGGTCTATTCTCATACCTGGGGGTGGTTCCTGGGAGCTTCCCAATCCCCAAAGTGTGGTCCATGACAGAAGCATGGGTATTAATGGTCAGAAAGGCAAGCCCCTCTGCCGCCCTGAGTCAGAACTAATGCTTTGGGTGAAAACGACAGGGCTGGTGGACTGTCGGTGGTAAAAGGTGGGAATCTCAAGATGGAAAGTAAGTTGGGGTCAAGGATGATGGGGAGATGTTGTGTACATGCATCTGCGTTTGGGGTACATATGGTAGACATTTACACATGATATGGAATGTCCTCACTCAGTTTGGCTCTAGGATGTTCAAGTATTCAGGAACTCTTTTGCCCCTCATAATCAGAACTCTAAGATTGTGAAGGATGGACAATGTGTCATCTAAATCTAAGAGTCCAGTGAGAATTCCAGTTTCCAGTATTTTCCATATTTAATCTTTGACTGTGACCTGGGCTTCAGTGTGTACTCCCCTGTATTAGTTACTTTTCTCATTGTTATGATCAAATACCTGACAAAAAGAGTTTATTTCAGTTTAAACAGTCATCATAGGAGCAGGGGAAGCCGTCAGGAAACCAAGTGTGACGAGTGCTGGAACTCAACTCCATTTCTCCTTTGTATTCAGTCTGGGACCCCAGTCCATGGGGTGGTGCTGCCCACATTAGGGTGGATCTTCTCGCCTGATCAACCTGATCTAGAATCTCCCTCACAGAGATGCCCAGAGATGTGTTTTCCTAGTGATTTAAAATCCCATCAAGTTGACAAGACTAACCATCACACCCCCCTTAAAATGAACGTTGGCCCCTTTGCAATAGAAATTCTTTGGTAAGCTCATGTTTAGACTTTTGATGTCCAAACTCAAGTGTTTTTGAATAATACTTAATTGATAAATTAGCCCATATAAAATTACTGATATTGACCTACTTTTACATGTAAAAATGGAAATTGTATATGATACAACCAATTATGTTATTAACCCTGATGCCCAGCATGCCACCAATTAATTACTTGTTGCTATTTTACTGGCACTCTACCTAAGCTATTCAGTGTGTGTGTGGTCCTGAGGGGAAATTCATCCTGTATCCACCACACAAACTGCCCTCTCTGCTACATGACGGGCCTTCCACGTGATGTCATTCACCAACTTAAATCCATTTTCATTCACCATAATCCCTTCAAGGTGATTTATGGTCCAGAATGACTGAAGAGCCTGCCCAGAAATCCACATGGCAGTGAGTCTTCTTCACTGAGAGAAAATTGGAGATCAATTCTCAAGGTGGAAGAGTCATTTTAAGTTCATTTTCCCTAAGTATTGGATGCGGGTATCAATTTATGGTGCTTTCAAGGATTTTCCTTTAGTTTTTCAGAGATGGAGAGAGTCCATAAGCCAATAATTGAAATTCTGGATTCTGTCCTTAGCTCTCTTGCTTGTGTCAGAGAAAAGTCCAGCATATTCCTCGAATTTGCCAGGATGCAACATTTGCAAAGATCCAATTTTAATATGCTATTTGTTCATTTGTGACCAGAGAGCGCACACACATGTGTTTGCGTGTGTGTGTGTGTGTGTGAGAGAGAGAGAGAGAGAGAGAGAGAGAGAGAGAGAGAGAGAGAAATTATCAGCATGCCAGGGTTTCTTGCTGCTGCAAACAAACTTCAGATGTATGTGCCACTCTGTGCATACGGCTTTATGTGGGTACTGGGGAATCAAACCTGGGCCAGCAGGCTTTGCAAGCAAGAGTCTTTAATCAATGAGCTATCTCTCCAGCCCTAGGATTCATTTATTTTTATGTCTGTCAAAAAGAGATATGGGGCTGAGGATATAGGTCAGTGATAAAGCACTTATCTATTATGTACAAAGCCCTGGATTCCATCTCCAGCACAGAAAGAAGGGAAGGAGAATGAGGAGACAAAGGAAAGAGAAAGAGGAGAGGAGAGCTGTGCCTAAGCCTTCTTTTCCTGATAAGGATGGAGCCAAAGATTGGCTTCCACTCAATCTCTGGGTGAGGGAATAGGGGTATCTTTCAGGGGCCAGAGATGCTTAAGAGGAGCCAAAAGTCCCTCCTTCCTTGTTCTCTCTCTCTCTCTCTCTCTC
>PVHP010026686.1:0-24432 GCA_004024765.1 Zapus hudsonius | reverse complement strand
GACTCCAACTAATTGCTTGAGAATGTCACTGTTACTCTAAACTTCTGACACAGAACTCCACTGATATGTAAAACTTAGGTAAGTGGCTTTTACAAAGCACAAAGCAGAATGTATTGGGTGCTTTAACTTCTGCATTATCAGATGAGGAGCCAAGGGGCCCCTGAGGCCAAACAGAATGAGTGACTTCTGTACTTTTTCTGAGAAGAATCTGGGAAAGCTCCCCCCCCCCCATTTATAGAAGTACTCTCTTGGAGTCAGCTGCAGACAGGGGCATTCCTTGTCTCCAAGATTATGCTCTCTGAAGTTCTGTGCTATTTTTATATAATCCAGGACATTTTATGGCATGGTGTAGCCTTAAGGTTACAAAACACCTGACCAAAAGCAGCTTTAGGGAGGAAAGGGGCTTGTTTCAGCTTACTGTTTGAGGGGAAGCTTCATCATATTAGGGAAAACATTGACAGGCCTGAGCAGGAAGCCTGGGTCACCGGTCTATATCAAACCACCACACAGGCAAAACGGAAAGTGGAATGGTGCTTACCAGGGCTGCACAGGGGGTAGAGAGTTTTGGTTGCACAAGATTAATAAAGAAGCAAATGTAAGAAAATTACCACCTCAAGACCTTTGCCGAAACAAATAAAGCAGACTTCTTGGGATGGGTCCTGAGTATATTGATAACACTCTCCAAGTGTGGTATGCAACCAGAATTAGAAACAGCCAACTTAGAGGTACATGCACATGCTCTTAACTTGACATTCAGACTCTCGGGATCACATCGTTCCTCAGTTACACTTAACTTTAGTGTGACCCCACACTCCAGATGCAATGAGGGTTCTCTGAGCACCTGTGCACCAACCTCCTCCTCCTGCTCTGCGTCCAACGTTTTTCATTCTAATCCCACACAGACTGAAAGGCTCAAAGGCTTCTTGTTGGTCCCTTTGCTCTCGCTCTCTCTCCCTGGCTCCCTCTCCTTCTCTCTTCTGATTAACAAAGCAGTTATAATCACACCATTTCCCACAAGTCTCTCTCTGGGTTGCCTGACTCATTATTGATGTATATCCCCAGGTAATTTTCCTTACCAGTGAGCAAATGAATGCAATTGAGGGAAAGTGAATGGATAAACAGAATATCTACCAGAACTCTAGGGAGACTGGAACCCTACCTTTACATAGAATATCCTATTTGTGGTATTTCACAGACTTTTTTAAAGTCAAGGACAAGGCCCATGTAGGCCATGCTGGCGTCCAATTTTTCATTCAAATGAGGATGACTTTGAACTTCTGGTCCTCCAGCTTTGACTTCCAGAATGCTAGGATTATAGGTGTGTAATCCTTCTTCCTAGTTTATATGGTGCTGGGGATGGAACGCAGAGCCTTGGGATGGCGGGCACACATTCTGTGCCACATGCCAGCACCAAAACTTTATTATCTGTAATTTACATCCTAGAAAAGTGCTGTTGTATCTGGCTGGAATCAATTCCAGAGCCTTTATAAGGCCTGTGTTCATGGAACTACTCTCCAGGTTTGATGATGTTTGGGGGGGGGGAGGTTTGGTGTTAAAATCTAATAGAAACTTGGGCTCTATTACTTTGTCTTTGTCTTGTATTTTCCTCATCTTTGCAGTTACCTTGCCCTCTACATGTTTTTAAAATCTGAGTTCTTTTTAAGGCTCCATGGTTCACTTTGGCAGACATTGATTATGGGCAAGGCCTGTGCTGATTGACATCTTTCCCTCTGATGGAGATACATTAGTGAAAGCTGGCCCTGTTCATGATCTCTTTTGTAACTCCTTCTTGTGTGTCTGCCACAACCCATGGCAGGCAGGGAAAGAAGCTGGGAACAATGCGTCATTTCAGGATATTTGCGAGAAAGTACTGACACTGGTAGTGAAGCGCCTTCAGACTTTCTGCTTGGAGTCTGACTGCGGTGCTTGGTGAAGGTTGAGTTTGTTTTGCATCACTGTGTCAGTGAGTGGAAATGACAGTATGACTCTGTCCCCTCTCTCATGCTCTGCATGCCAATCTCACCCCAGTTGAAATTTCCCCTTGGGTTCTTCCACAGGCCTGCCTGGGCAAACACAGTGCTGTGTGCCGACAGTTAGAAGCAAGCTTTTCCTCTGCTGGTGGTTGTGTGCTGAGCACTGTGGGTCCTTTCTCACAGTGATGAGATCAGAAATAAACCTGCATCTCGATGTTAATAGGATGGTTATGGAGCTGCCCATTACGTGTCTTTGTAGTCTTAACATCACAATCAACTTGCCATTCAGAATGGCCTGCAATCAAAATTGATTCATTCAGCAAGACAATGATTTCCAAGTGGCTAAGGAGCAAGTTATGATGTAATAAAAGTCCATTATGGGCAGGAGGCATGAGAACATTGTTTGTGACAGGCGGCCTTAGGAGGCCTGTGTAGGGAAGGTAGCTTGAGACTGTGAGTCTTCCCACACTTGTGGGATCTGCAGGACCATGACAATAGGGGCACCTGGAGATGGAGGTTCAAGATGGAGTTCCAACTGGCCCTTTTCTCTCTTTCCCAGCCTATGCCTCCTAGAATCCTTACTGCAAACAATGGAGGGATGGATTAACTGAAAGAAGGTTTCTAATCACTCACATCACTTGGTTTAGACACAAATTCCTGTGATAGGTTTAGGAAACAGACTTAGTGCCTGGTATAAAATTGGAGTTTGCCTTTTAGATATATGGAAGTTCTTTTGAATCTTGTCATTAGGCTATCTGGTCTACCCTGGCATAAGTGGTTTTGATAACTCCCAGGGTGGTCATTGAGGGACTATAGGGGTAGAGGCTAAGAAAAGACCATGGGAACTTTCATTGAATCTTTTTATGGCAGAAGCAAGAAGCAATTAAAATTACCCAGAGGGAAAAGCAAGCCACAGTTTGTTTCTGATGGGTAGGGCTGCACCATGATCCAAGGAGGAGGTGGCATGGTTGTGGGAAAGAGCTTGGTCTTTGGAGTTACACAGACTTAAGTTTATATCTCAACTCTCATATGAAAAATTATTTTGTGACTGGGCATGAAGCTCAGCTGGTAGTGTGCTTGTTTAGCATATAAGAAGCCTTGTGGTTTACTCCCTGCACTGCATTAAAATACATAACAGGGCTGGAGAGATGACAGCAGTTAAGGCGCTTGCCTTCAGAGCCTATGAACCCAGGTTCAATTCCCCAGTACCCACCTGAACCAGATGCACAAAGTGGCACATGCATCTGGTGTTCATTAAGCCCTGCTGTGCCCATTCCCCTCCCGTGTATGTGTGTCTCTGCTTACAAATAAATAAAGATAAACAAAACCTATCTTTAAAACAAAACAAAACAAAAACAGGCATTGTGGTGTACACCCTAGACTCAGCACTTGAGTGACAGAGGCAAGAGCATCAGGAATTCAAGGTCATCTGTGGCTACATAGGGAGATGAAGTATGTGAGACCCTGTCTCAAAAACAGAATAGTCATTCTGAATATGCTTCTTCATTTGAAAAGGAGAAATATATATATTTGCAGGACTGTAGTGGAGCTAGATAGTATGAGTAAAGGCCAGGGTGCAGTGAGTATAAAATCAATATAGTATGTGTTCTTGTGATAGACCATGCTGTGACAAGGAGAGGTCATTAAAACTGAAAATAGTTCAGCTGAACTTGGATGTGGGAGACCCTTTGGGGAGATTCAGAAATGTATTTCATGAAGTGACATGTCCAAGGATCTAGGACTGAGCATCAAGATGAGCTGTCAGTGTCTCGATATCTATAGGGACAAATTGAAGTTCAAAGGTGGTAGGTGCTGACAAAGGGCTGTGTTGTTTGAGTGAGAGATGAGTCCATACTCACTCAGGACTCATTCTCCTCCTTCTGCAGTGAACTCATGATCCACCGTCTGGATCAGAGGCAAGCTGATCTGTACTGTGGCTAGTGAGGACCATTTGTTTTCTGTCTTCATTTTGAAATGGAACAAAGACCTATGCTACTTGTCATCCTGTCAATGTTTTTTTTATTTAAACAAAACCTCAGTATAGAGAGGACCTAGGGTTCCTCAAGGAGGTGAGCATCGGAAGTGGGGCTGTGTTTGTAAGATTCAAGACCCTATGACCTATTCATCAGCTCACGTTATTCCCTCTACCACCTGAGACTTAGCTACTGAAAACTTAAATCAGGCATGATAATATTGAAGGGTCTGGTCTACGGATGTTATGAGGTACAAAGTCAAAGAGATAAAATAGACAATAAAGCACCCTAGAAACTGCAAACCATCATGTGAAAATGTGAGGAAATCTTAATGGGCCCAAGCACTGCTGTTAGCTGTGATATCAACCTAACTCAACAGCCTTGTCATACTGTATGGATTTTTGTTTCTTTTTGCAAATACATCACTTCGAGTAAGACACAAAATAAGGAGACATGAGTAAGTGAATATCAGAAGAGACAATTGTATTTGTTAGTCTACATTAGCCTAATAAATAACTCTATTAGCAGTATGGCCTTGGAAATGAGAAATGCTTTCCTTATTCCATAAGCAAAGGTGGAAAAGAACGAAATCTCTCAAATGATACTGAGATAAGGCCTTTATATTATTTACTTTACCCGCAAATGTGAGTCTCTGTCAGTATAATTCATTTATTTATTCCTTCATTTCATTTGTATAGTGGCTTTTTTATGTGTTAACATCCCTCTTTTGTATCAGTGTTCATAAATAATGCCAATATGCTGACAGCTTTCAAATTGAATTCTCTGGCCATAACCTCCTCCTTCACTTCCTGACTCATGGATCCATCAGCCTACACAGCATCTCTACTTGAGAGCCTGATTGGCCATCTCAAATCCAACACCCCCAGGAACCAGCTCCTAATTTTCTGTCATCCCCTGAAGCATGCTTTTCCTGCTCTATCTCACACAATGGGTAACCCAACTTTTCTGGCCCTCTGATCCCAAACTTGGAGCATAAAGTCCTAAGAACCTGCCCTGTATGCTGCCTCCTGATATCTATGTATATTCTTCCCTTACTTTTGACTCAGTGCCTCCTACATTCAAACATGGCAGGCTTCCTTGGTGGGTAAGGAGGATGCCTCTGAAGGACAGACTGGCACCTTCAAGTTCATGGGCTTCAAAGACCTTGGCATACTAGGAGTTTCAGTGCCTTTGTGTGAATGAGGATATGATTTTCTCAATAAAGGTTTAGGTGAGGATGATTGTTCTTATCTGTCCAAGATGTTGAATGTCATCCAATAAGCACAGTTGGTCAATGAAGAATTCTGAGTAAAAGAATGGTATGATTAGATGTTTTCATTTTAGGAATTTAAGGTACAGCTATATTTTAGTAGCATCCTTTATTCTTAGAGGGTACTTTTTGATCCTCTCTGTCACGGAGAGGGGAAAAGCCCAATCTATAGTGGAGCACTGGTAGTAGAGAGTGTAAAACAATCAAGTTTTTAAGAAGTAGGGTAAACCACACTGTGAAGTAATAACTATTAGGGGTGGTGGAGAGAGAGAGAGAGAGTTCATCTTCTAAAACCAATAGTTTGTTACCAGAATTTTCAGACTAGATTGCAGTGAGAGAATTCAGATCAGTGACTTGAAAAACGACCTAGAAATAAGTTTAGAAAGCTTAAGTGATTCAGTGAAAAAGTAGACTCATGAAGGCTGAGCCATGTATTTACATGCCGCATGAGTCCTCAACATCTTTAGTTGAAGATTTCCAGACAGTTTTCATTCTCTTGTCCCTGTAGGAGGAGCTGAGTCAGGTGATATATGGCTTCTAACTGGTTTGCTTATTTTATTAGACAGTTTTTTTCATTTTTGGTACTTGTTCCCAGATGTATCATTTTCCATTTCACACATCATAAATATGTACATGAATATTTTAAAAGTTTCCGTTTCTGCAGATGGAATAGGTGCCATATAATGGATAATAGCTCTAACTGAAAAGTACCCAGGTAATAAATTGCTCTGACTTCCAAGTTTAATTTAACACTCAGGAATAGCTGACAGGGAGAGTGGACATTTCAGAGATGACCTGCACATCCACTCCAACATCAGAGTTATGTCCTCCTCCTCCTCTTACTTTTCCTTCTCTTTCTTTGTGAGACTGGGTCTTCCTTTGTAGCCCAGACTGACTGAAACTCATTATGTTGCCCTG
Source organism: Zapus hudsonius (assembly GCA_004024765.1). Lineage (NCBI taxonomy): Eukaryota > Metazoa > Chordata > Mammalia > Rodentia > Dipodidae > Zapus > Zapus hudsonius. The sequence goes on along the minus strand of PVHP010026686.1, from coordinate 18,298 downwards.
GCAGGCTGACTGGCCTCCAACTCAGCAATCCTCTTGCCTCAGCCTCCCAAGTGCTAGAATTATAAGCATGAGCCACTATTCTTGGCCTGTTACATTTCAAGAAGAAATTGGGTAGAAAAGGGACTTGTCAGGCCTTATACCTCTGGTGACCAAAACATTTGTAACCTACAATGTTTTCTGTATAAAGATATCACACACAAGAAGACCAATGTCAGCCTTTAGAGATCATGAAAACAGTGGTTACCAAGTACTCTTGTAAAGACCCTCAATGTCCAAAACCATCTCCCTCCCACTGCACTAATGTAGATGACCTGTGTTTCACAATTGGAGAATTACTTAAATGTAACAAAACATCAACAGAATGAGTTCATTAAAACACAAATCTTGGCACTTGACAAAGTTTATTTTACCAAGTGGAAGAGGACCTTCCATGCCCGGTACTTACTTCACATGGTAAATACAAATCCAGCTCTACATTAATGGCAATTTCAACTAATTTTCTTAACTTTGATCTGTTTTACGTAGGCACTATTCCTTAAGAGTGTGCAAGGCAAGCATTAAGTTCTGAGTGGTGTCTTTGTGCTCGCCATGAAGCAGACATGCTGTCCTTCTCCTAGGGGAAGCAGAGGCCAGTGCTATGCTGGGGGATATCTTGGATTCTATAATACAGTGCAGTCATTCTGCCTTCAGAAACTTTGCTACAGGGCTAAGGGTGAGAAACTAGAAACTACATACAATGGAGCCTAAGCTTGACTTGTAGCTGGTGAGATTTAAGATAAGTCAGACTCTCCATAAATATTTCCAGGAAAGTCAAGAAAGAAAAAGTCTGTGGCAAACAATGTCTTCCACTGATGTGAGGGCAAACGAGGAGGGGAGGGGGCAAGCCTGTGGCCTAGCCTGGAGAGTAGACACTTAAATTGAGTTATCATAAAACATTGGCTAGGGATGAGAGGAGGCTTCAGGAATCATCAAATCTGGTTATTTTTCCCATTCCCTCTCCCCAAGCCCCAAAACAGAATTCCTTTTTCAAAGTTTTATAGAAGCTCCAGATACAAAGAGATAAAGACAGGGCTGCTCTGAAGGAAGCCAGAGGTGGGGAGAAGCTGGGCCTAGATTTCTCAAGTTGCCAACTGGCCCATTCACTACATCAGGTGATCACACACCTATTCTCAGGACAGCTGGTCTGGAGGCCCCAGCCCTTCATTTAAAGAGCAGCAACAGTGTGCAAGACACGAAGCATTTGCCAACAGTAGAGAAGCGCTGGAGCCTCAGGTCTCACTAGAGCCCAGTCTAAAAACAAGCCTGTCACTCCTTGATCCAGCTACGAGATGGTGACAGCCCAATAGTGGCCCAGATCCAGGCAGTAAGAGGAGTGTTTGTGTCATGGCTTCATGGTTGGTTTCTTTAACAGGAGACTGGTCTAAAGACATGGGAGAAGGGGGTGTTCCTTCCTTCTAGAGGGTTCTAACCAGGAATGTATCTGAGGTGGAGAGTAAAGGTCTTAAGTACTTGGGCCTTGAAGTTCACTGAGTAGAGTATTTGGGTCTAAGAAAAAAAAGACAGGACGAGTTCCAAAGAATGGCAGAACCATGCAAATCTGATTTGAAGTCACTATGGTTACAGGTATAAGGATGTATGAGGAGGCATTCTTGTGGCCTTGCATGGGAAGATGCACACTTCAGTGGGATTATTAGAAAAAGTTGCATAGGGATGAAATGGAAATCATCCAATTTAGTAATTTTTGGAAAAGAAAATGAGTGACAGAAACTTTTATTTTGGTTTGTGTATGTGTGGGGTGTGAGTGGGAACATGTGTGTGCGAGTGCACATGTATATCTGTGTGGGTGCATATGGTAGCCAGGGGTCAACATCAGGCATCTTTCTCAAATATTCTCCACATTATTTACTGGGGCAGGGTTGCTCACTGAGCATAGAACTCACTAATGCTACTAGTTTAGCTAGGCAGGTTGTCCCAGGCAGAGGCAGAATGTCCCAGACATTCCCAGTCTCAGCCTTCTGAGCACATGGATTACAGACAGACCACTGTGCCTGCATGGCATTTCCATGGGCACCGGGGGTCCAAACTCTGGTTGAAGCTTTATGCTTGTGTGCAGAGAATTTTATCCACTGAGCTATCTTCAGCCCCAAGTGGAAGCCTTTCTTCAAACACAGCCTGCTGAAATTTGCAATTTTCTGAAAAAATCTGAAAATCTGAATTGTGAATCCTCAAAGCCGTATGACTCTGAGCAAGTTACAAATCCACTCTGTGCCTTAGTGTCAACTACAGTTTAGAGTAATAATAATACCTACTTCCTTGTGCTTGAGGATTAAGGAAGACAGTTCCCACAGCTCTTGAGATAATTGGTACAGAGAAAGGTCTCAAGAAATGACAACTATTAGTTTGTCCAGATGGTGGGACAATGAGTGATATTTTCCCTTAATTGTTAAGTAAATTTTTAATGTAATTGTTACATATGATGTAATGGAAAATGATAAGGTCTTAGACACAAGTCAAAGAAAATAACATCCATTTGCAAAAACTGACAATTAAAATTTTTTGAAAAGACCCTCCTTTTCTTGAGTCTAACAGCAACCTAGCAGTGGTTCAATTTTTGAAAGAAATACTGTGTTTATGGAAAGGAGGGAAGGGAAAGATGAACAGATAGAGTTTCATCTGTTCATGCAAATACTCATTTTCCCTTTGTTCTTATCAATCACCATGTGTTATGGTTGACTTCTAGCATGAAATGAGAGAGAGAGAGAGAAGTATAAGCAGAAGAAGAATGAGGATGATTAGGTGCATGTCTCTGATTCAACCTTTCCAAGTCTCAAGGGAACCACATTTGAATCTCATGCCAACCCCCTCACTGTCTTACTTCTGGGCCAGTAAGTTGTAATGCATGGATATACACAGGGATCTGGGTTGATCTCATCTCTTTGTAGGTACAGACCAGGCTGTGATAGAAATGAGGTTGCAAGTACAGGTGAGTTTGTAGATAGAAGATGGCCATCCCCATGACAGATAGCTTAAAATGTCTGTCTCCACTGGGGATTGGAAAGACAGATTTGTAAGATGAAGTCCATTATCCATGGACTGTCCATACAGGCATCCTGTCACTATAGCCAACTCACCATCAAAAACTTGTAAAATGATTTAGCCTCATACTTAAGCCAATCATAAAATCCTCGCATACATAATGTAACCTATTGAGTAAGTAGTGGGCATCATCTGGCAAGAGGGGCCATGAGTAGTAGGGGAGAGAGACTAAGCCTGTAAAAAATTGATCAGTCTGACAACCGCTAGTCCCAGTCACTGGTTCCTTTCCTCACTGAGCTGTTTACCAAAGTGACCTATGAGGTCCCAAAAACAAGACAGGATTCTGTCAAGGCTCTTGAATGCCCACCCCAGGTCTGAGGCAAAACCCTATTGCTGAAGAAACCACAGAACGCCATCCATCAGCATCAAGAGACCCTTCAAGGCCCAGAATGGTAACCAGCCCCCAGATGGTAGTTAGTGTAGTGCTGGAAGGCACTGCATAAGCTGCCAGGGGAAGCTGGTCAACACAGCTGGAGCAAACAGAGACCACTGGCATGAAACACAGCTTGTTGCCATGAGTAGGCTGAACACACTCCCTCCTGGGAGAGAACAGCGAACCAAGGAATGAATACTTGTGCAATGGAGGAGCCAAAGCCTGGGGGAGGCAATCAACAGCTTTTAAATTTGGCCAAATATTCCACTTAGTGAGGGGGAGCCCTCAACTGGAACTGGGGACTTAGGGCATATGCACTGGGAGCCGGACTCTTGGGCTCCCAATGAGAGATGCACTATTCGAGCGATTGAAGGAGAGGCTACTAAAAATAGAATCTAGCTAATTCAGAAATGTGTATCTCAGTTAACCTATACTGATCTCACTCTCCGATGGAGATTGTGTTTGTGTCTTTCAGAATGCAGTGAGAGAGCTGTGGCTCATCCTACCCTACCAACAAACTGCAGGCCGATAGCTGACATCCTGACAAGAGATGAGCTACCCCAGACATACCCAGGAGGATCCATATGGAACACCACAGAGAATGATGGGATGAACAAGTAACCCAGAGCCACAGCCAGTCAGCCAACACAGGATAAGCCAGTGAGACAGACACCAATGATTTTCCACACAACCTAAAGCAGAAGTACAAAGACCCCTAAGTCTTCAACAATAGAACAGCCTTAATACTCACCCACCACGACTCAGGGAACTGAGTGGAAGAGGGGGTGGAAAGATTGTGAGAGCCGTGATGGGGGAGAATACCCAGAGTCATGCCCCCCCTCAGTAACAACACACTAGGGCTGTTGGAAGCTGGCTGACTCCTAGGCTATCCATGGTCCCCTGCCCCAAGGACTGATCCAGATGGCCCACAGAGGAGGATATCCAGCTGATTGGGGATGGGGAAGAGGGGCATTGGGGAATGGGGGATAACAACTCATTGTTTGCCCATTAAATAATGTAACTCATTATGGACAATAATAAAAATAATAAAGAACTTGTAAAATGATAGTTCTAGGCTTGGGTTACAAGCCACTGCCCTTCCATACATAGGTCCTCCTGCAGTTTCTTTTCAAGTGTGAAAGGACATTGTCCAGGCTCATATTGAGAGACAGCTATGCACCTGCTGGCTATGTCTGAAGGGAGTGGATACAGCTTTTAGTTGAGTCACCACAAGCTGCAGTGTTTGTGGACACAGTCAGAATCAAACAGGCTGGCAAAATGTACTGATTTTCCAAGGCACCGAGTGAAAAGTCTGGAACTGGGCTATTTACTTGATGGGGGTTGGGAAGTAGAAAGCAAGCTACTGAAATGATGGATTAAAAATTCATTATGTTTGTACTCTAATGAGCATTTGTTTTAAATAACTTTAAAAAAACTTATGTTCTTTTTGATACCGGGTCCTTTTTAAGGCCATAGAAGATGGTTTTTAAAAAGAACCCTAATAAATATTTAGAGTTTGATTTGATCCCAGGGGAATTATTTCATTCACATAAGATCTGTAAGACCACTTAACAGTTGTGACCTGAGTACTTATCAGGGGATGAGCACTCTGTCTGCACCCTTGCTACATGCTTCACACCCATTATCTCATAAATTACTCACAATCATCTTTTGAATGGATCTTCATGTTTTCCATGGGGACATGAGACTCAGAACCACAGCTGGTGCCAAAGGTCCTTTTAAGTGGTATGTGGCCGAACCTTAGTAAATCACATATGAAATGAAAAGTGATAAGACCCACCTCCCACAGTAGCTGTGAGGAATAAATATGTACATGTATACATACACCGACAGAAGCAATGTAAGATGTATACACAGACATGTGGTAACTATTGACATAGATAAAAATTAAATAAAAACAATATATTTGTGTATATCTCCTTACATAAAAGTATGCGTAGTGCAAAGGAAACATTTGGCAAATGGAGTGTGTGGACCTAAGAAAGGCAAGAAGTGAATGAAGAAATGTTCTCTAAGGTTTGTAAACACACTCCTAGGACAAAGTCCTAGTGATCATCACCCTCTTGCAGCTCAAAGTTTCCTGAAAGCTGTTTGTTAATTGAATTATTCACAAATAAGACTTCTATGCTGTCCTCGGCAATGGTGACAGATTTTTTTTTTTCTCTCTCTCTCAGCTCATACTTATAAATGAGACCTTTTCCCCATGAGGAACTTTCCCTATCAGGCGTGAGCTTGTTGAATGTTAAGACCAATCAGGCTAAGTTTATATCCACTGGCCTGTCTCAGAACCGCCGGATACAGCACAGGTGCTTTGTAACCAACATCCCTGTGACCTTAGGTCTGCACAGCTTTAGTGGAATGATTTATAGAACAGAGTGTCAACCCACTGAATTCTGATTATGGAGAGAGAAAGAATGTGGAATCACAGGAGTCCTTCCTCTATCCAGTCTTCCATCACTTTTCCAGCCACAGAGCAGCCTGGGATACATCTCTGCTGGAACATTGATTATGGGTTTACCTATTAAAGACGGATTAATGAAAATACATAAGGAAGACTTTTCTCAGAGTATATGTATGAAAACTAAAGTTAGCACCCATATGATAACATAAGGAAAAAGACTATTCCCTCTCCCCTACAATGAATATGGCATTCCAGATAAGAAAGGGAAGAAAACATTATTTTATCATATACATTTGAAGGCAAATAAGATAATATTCTCCTCTAGTTTCCAAAACAAAATCCAGGAGAATAAGAATTCTAGACACAAAAAATTATATTCTACTAAAAAAGGTGTAGGAGAATATTCCAAAGTTCGGTATCCAATCCAGAAATTACAAAGGAAAGATTGGCATATTTTACTGCAAAAAAAACCTTAAAAAGGATATTTCAACATGTAATTAAATATATAGAAGAATTTAATAGCATATTTACAATGACTACACAGTGAAGCAAAAGTTTGGTTATATGTTATTTAGAGTACTAAAAATATGAAAAAGAAAAATACCTAGAAGAGCATTATGAATTTATAACATCTATTCTCTTCATGTATCGGGTTCCCTTTCTATCTGTTCACTTTTCTACCTCTGAAAAATAGTGTGGACTCCCTGAATCACATCAGTACTATTTCTTTTATTACTAGAGATTACTTGTTTTATCTTTGACAAGTTGCTCCTTAAAAACCCACTTCCCCCTACCTCTGTGCTTTTTCTCTTTTCTGAAAAAAAAAAGACTGCCTTTAAGATTAACATTTAAAGACCTATGGTGTATTATAAGCTCAAATATAATGGTGACTAAAATATCTCTTCTTCAGACATCTTCACATATGTCATTGGTTACCACAGCTATTATTGTGCCCTTTCCCCCTGTCCAATGGCACATCACAAAAGTCTTTTCAATTTGGTCTTCACTGGTGTTTGCAGCTGGACCACTGTAAACACGACTCACTGTGTTTGGGTCTAGAGAAAGTCAGTATTGGATGGAGCCTGAGAACCCACCTAAACAAATATCACAACCCAAACATGAATTCCCTCCCCCAGATCTTTTCCTGATCCATAAACATGTTTATTCCAGCTGTCCCAGTTTCTGTGAACAAAGAAGAGATCAGAGAGGAAGGCAGAAAGCTAGTATGGAAGGGAGCTGTGAGAATCTCCTCTCCCCCAAATCTTACTATGTTTCTCTCCCACTCCGTGCTACAGGAAAAACATTAATTTGAGATTGTTTTATGAAAGGCTTTGCATTCTTGGCAGAACTTCTGCCCCACCATACGCATGAATAAACTTACATGGAGTGCTAGAACACTTATGAGAATGAATTATTCCTAAATTATCAGCACCCATTATCATATAAATGATCACTTTTCTTTCTCTCCCAATAGAGCTATAATCTCTTAGTAAAGTAGTTTGTACATGTTTTAACTGAGACGGCACTGCCCCAGATAACCAACATTATATTGCTTTAATAATCAAAGAACAAAGTTATTCAGGCTTTTACCAGACACCCAAGTTTCTGGATCATACTGAAGCTTACCCAGCTAAGGGAAGTAGGCAGAGTGAACCCCAATGTGGTGCTGTATGAAACACCACAGGCTTCATTGTTCAAATATCTGAAATCTTTTTTCAGCCTGATTCTCTCCTTTCCCAACCCTGCACACTGTTACAAGAGTTGGAGTCTCTGTCGGAGTAAAATAAGTGAAAAATAATGATCGTACCTTTGATGCATGGTGCTCATGGGATGGGTGATTGAAAAGTTCCTTAGTCTAGTGAAAGGGATGGTTCATGTAAGAGTTTGGACTTAAATGGAGCAGATTGGCTCTGTAGAAGCCAAAAGAAGAAATGACCCTAAGGGAGGGGGTGGAGACAGACTTCATGAATGTCATCATGTGTCATGTGGGACAGAAGAGCCACTGATATTAGAGTTTTTGCAAGTACATTATGATGACACTGTTTTCAACAAGTTCTGCCAAAGCCTTTAACCACAAGCACTATCAGAACTGCTAATGGCCCGGAGGGATCATCTCTTCTGTTCAGTGAGATCTAAGTGAAGAAAAAAAGATCCTATCCAGAGAGTTTTAATTTGCTTGAAAGTTTTAATCACATCTTTTTTCTTTTTTTCCCCTCAGTGAACTCAGTCTCTTTGCCAAGAAGAACCCAGCTGCTGAAGCTAAAAACACTGACAGACTAACACCCCTTGTTAGAAGAAAACCAGCAGGTAGATAGGTGCCAGCAAACAGGGTTCCAATAATGGCTGCCCCTCTGTTTCTGTTTGTTTTTCTTCGGGAGTTGGAAGGATGTTATTGTGATCTTTGCTGGTGCAAATGGGCAGGTGTAATGATTAACTCACCCATTTTAAACAAGAGAGTGAGCTGAAATGGGCGCTACTTACTTGGTATTTATATAGTAGAAATCATTTTGGTCTAAAATCAAGAAACAGAGAGGATCTTTTCCTCACTTTGGTTCTTGGAGTGGGAGGGAGGAAGTGAGCAAGGGTGCAGAAGATGGCAGGATCTCTCTGGGCACATAAAGACAGCTATTGGTTGGGACAGTGCCTTCCAGTAGCTCCCACTGAGCTCCACCAAACTACTTTAGCCTGCAAATGCCAGACTCCTCTAACGCTGCAGTCAGTCAGCTTCTCATTCTTGTCCAGGGGCCCAGGGATGTCACTGTGGGCAGTGGGCATCTCTGGAACCATGCCCTCATGCTGGGAGCCATTCCCCTCATCACTTAACTCTCTTCAACCCGGACCATCCCTTGGCTGGCTACCTGTTGTCTTTTGTACCTCTGGGGAAAGTTGGACAATAAAATTCTCTCAGAGCTCTCATCCATCAACCTCTCTCCCCTCACACCTGGCCCTGGGAGGACCTGGGAAGTCAACCATGTATCAACACCTCTATTCATCTCCCTATCTCTCCTTCCCTCCTGGCCCTTCTAGGACCCGAGACAGCCCCCTGGTATGGACATAAAGAATATCTCTGGGCCTCTCAAGGTCATCCCTTTATAAGGCAGTCCCCTCCTCTAAGGGGACAGATATAAAAGTCCCCAGATTCCAGTTTGCTCTGTCTTTTCTGGCCTTCTTTCCTGAAGTAAGGTGGGTGTTTCTCCATCTCTGACATTTTTGCATCTCTGTATCTTTCTCTGTCTCAGTTTCAGCCTCTCTAACCCCACATACCGCTCTCTAATTCTCTCTTTCTCTCTCTCCCCCTCAGCTTCACAGTCCCATCCTTCCTGCTCCTCCTCTCCCAGCCGCTGTGCACAGAGCTCTCCCAGCTCCTTGCCTCTCTTACCTCCTGCGTCACTCTGCTCTAAGCCCTAATAATAAGCAATAAATGGTCTCATATATCAATGAAACTGGTTCCGGAATCTTTGTTTCAGACTTCTGAAAAATACACAACAAAAATAATATCACTTCTGGCTAACTAATTGATATTAACCTAGTTTTCCTGGTTGGGGACACATGCTATAATTTAGGCCTAGATAGACCCCCAATTGCACCCTACTAGTGTATCATTTCAGGCCTGAGAACAGATACTTGTTATATCATGGCATTAGAACCTAAAGAAAGGAGCCACACACTCTGGCAAGTTTTTATTTCCTGCTTCCAGTGTTTCAGGGGTTTTTTTTGTTGTTGTTGTCGATAATTAGATACATTGTATGAACAAGTGTTATGATGGTATCCCCATTTCCCTCCTCCATGTCCCCATCGTGCTGGGGGCCCTCCTAAGTGGGCTTGCTGGGCCAGTCCATGGGATGAGGGGTTATGGGTTGTATGAGAGGTAGCCAGTTTTTTTTTCTCCCCTACCATGGCTCTTACAATCTTTCCACCTCTTATTCCACTCAGATTATTTTTTGAGTGCTATTCTGAAATGCATTACCTCATTATTTATTCTTCAAAAGAAAGACAGTATGGTAGGTATTATTTCCACTCTTAGCAATCAGAGTCTGAGCTTCATAAAGCTTCAGTAACTTTTCAGGATGGCACAGCTGATGGGTTTTAGTTGTTGGGCAAAAAAATTATCTTCTGGACTGGAGAGATAGCTCAGTGGTTAAGGCACTTACCTGCAAAGCTTAAGGACTGGAGTTCGATTCTCCAGTTCCCACATAAAGCCAGATATACAAAGTGACTCATGCATCTGGAATTTGCTTGCAGTGGCTAGAGACCCTGGTACACAATTCTCTCTGTCTCTCTTCTCTCTCTCTCTGCTTGCAAATAAATAAATAAAATTAAAAGAAAATTATCTTCTGCCTTCAAATTCTGTTCTCTTAAGGTCTTCATGATAAAAGATCTTACGGAGGAGAATCACTATTGTTTTAATCATTTTTAATTCAGTCACATTTGAAATACATTGTTTAAATTTCTAAACTGAATATACTAACTACAGAATATAGTATCCAATTTCTGAATTAGATAATGTTGTTGATAAATTCACAGTTAAGGAAAGGTTGAGATTTGGTAATATTAAGTTACCTTTCATTATCTATATAATTTAATTCTGGTCTATGTGACAAAATAAGATTAGGCCAGTGATTAAAATAACCTAATGGAATTGCTTATGCTTCTTTAGGAAATGTGATAGCAAATGGAGCTCATTTTAAACAGCCAATTCTAAAGTAAAATAACCGTTTTTATAACTTTTAAAATTTCTGAACTATGCAGTCAATATACATCAATAATTCTGTTATCCATTTCACTTAGAAATAAGTTTACTGACTTAAATATCCTAAATCATATATTGCACTGAATCCAAAATACAGTGTTTTTTTTTCCTCCTATAATCAAATGAACATATAGAAATTTGCTTTACTATGAAAGGGACTAACATCATTGAGTTCTTATTACTTGTAGATGTTTTTCAAACACTGTCTCTTTTCATCTTCATTTTCCTTGCTGAGGAGTCTCAGAAAACTCAAATAATTTGTTCATATTTATACAGTTATTTTAGTGGCAAAGCTAATACTTAATCCTGGGTCTTTCTTTTTATTGTGCTGCTTCACAAGTAAAATCATGACTTAGTTCATATAAAGGTGCAAATAAACAGAATTATATACAGGGCTGGTGAGATGGCTCAGTTGGTAAAGTGTTTGTCTCACAAACATGAGGACTTGAGGTTTAGCCCCAGAACTCATATAAAAATTCTGGGCATAGTCATTCACTTGAATCCTAATGCTGGGATTTGGAGACAGGCAGATTCCTGGGGCTTGCTGGCCGGTTCAGTCTAGCCTACTATGAGAGTTCCAGGCCAGTGAGACATCTTGTCTTACAAAAGACAGCATTCCTGAGGAGTGACCTAAGGTTGTCCTCTGTTCTTCCCAAAATACACATACACACATACGCATGTGCACCTGAACACACCAATACACCTGTATGCAATGCACACACAAACATGTGTACACATTTCAGGGTATTTTTCCCCTTGGGCAGCAATACTTTTTTTGCTGTACTGGGTGACAACAGAAAGGCCCAGCTCCTGGCCAATCATGTGAACACACAAGCAAATGGCCTTGTTCTACAGTGAGCTGTGTCAATGAGCGGTGGTATTCATTCAAAGGGCCATGTGTGTTCAATGCAGTTTACATGGTGGGCTTGTAAAATTCAACTGCATTGTAAGATGAAGAGCATTTGCAGAATCTAAACTTAGTTTTCACCTTGCTTGGGGAGGATTGGTCGAGACTTAGTTGTCTGTCTACTTTTCCCATGGTGTTACTACTCATGTGGGACCCTGAAAGGAGGCATGTGGGATATGGTTTTGCTGAGACTGGCAGGCTTCCAAGACTGTCTCCTCCTGAAGGAAGTTGAGAGGAGTCTGAGGCCCCGATAAATCTCAAGCATATCCTGGACCTCCAGCCTCCAGGCAGACCACAGCTATGCCCTGAGATAAACAGGCAATTCAAGGCCTAAACTCACCCCAGCTGTAATAACAAACCCGGACAATAAGGTTACAGTTCCTCTGCAGCCATCACCATTCTATACATGTCTAGAGTCACAAAGAAAGCCCCCCCCCAACTTATCTATGCAAACTAGGCATCCACAGGCTACTGGCCCCCGCCAATACACTCATGAGATGTCCAAAGATCCTGCCTCTACCAATCCCCTTGCTGCCTATGTCCCTACCTCTGCCTTTTTCTCTATATAAACAACTGTCATCTATACAATAAATGAGAACTGTCCACTGCCGTGCTCTCCCGGGTGGCTATGCCTACTGCTATCCCAAGACTGCTGCCCACCCAGCTCCGTGGATGAACCGAGGTGTTAGTGTACAATGACCTCCAAAGTAATCCACGGATCGCATACTCAGTCCATTCTACCACCCTCATTACTCTACTTATAGACAGAGTAACCACCTGGCCAAACTCACATTGTGTTCCATTTTCTACTCCTTCTTGGTTTTATAATGTAGCCTACTATTTACATAGCATTATCACCAGCAAAATTTATCTAGTATAAAAAAAAAAACTTTAGCATTGTCATTTTCAGCTAGAGCAAAAGTATCTTGAAGCTACAGACTTAAGAAAAGTCCTATTCTTTTTGTACACACAGGAACAGGTAACTGAACAAAGTCTTACATGTGAATGAAGAAAAGAAAATCTAAATGAGCATGCTTGGAGTTACATGGCCTTTCTCTAATCAAAGCTCATTAGGTGTTGGTTGGCTACCCGACTCAAGAGCAGTGAATGACCTTGCAGTCCCACAGATGTCTCCCTCGTGGTGATTGTGGAGGCAAGAATTCCTATGGACAGAAGTCCTGTGATACATACATAGAAGGCTTACCTTATCTCTGCATCATATCTCAGACAACAGATAAAATCTTGGCCCAAATACTGAATGCATTTCAAGGTTGAATGTGAACAAAAACCATCAATTTAAATGAAAGATCACAACTATGTAACTAGATTCTAAATGAGAAACTTTTGAGGTTGTAACTTATATTTGTTTCTTTGTGTATTCATATATTTGTCTTTGCAGTTGGTCCATGACTGTTTCCAGAGAGTGTCATAATACTTGGGTAAATTATAAGACAAAAATCAATAATACCTGAGGCACACATCTGTACTTAGTGTCAGATTTGTTCTGTTTAGTTTTCTAAGTTCTTGCTGAGGTATTTATGCTTTTGAATCATGTATCTTGTTCAATGCCTCAACAAGGTTCAGTAGGTTTGGTATAACTTTCCTTCCTGTGTAAGTGGTATTCTGATGACTGAGTGGAGTGAATGATAGGATCTATACTTACTTAAAATTAGTTGATTTTTTCATTTCTTTCATATTGTTGTTGTTTTTATTTATTATTTATTTGCATGTGTGTGATAGAGAGATAGAAATGGAGGAGAGAAAGAGAGAGGAAGAGAGAGAGAATGAGAGAGAGAGGGAGAGGGAGAATATGAATATGCCAGGGTCTCTTGACACTGCAAGTGAACCCCAGATGCTGAAAATACCTTTGTGTTTGGCTTAGGTGGGTGGCTTGGGAATTGAATCTGGGCCAGTAGGCTTTGCAAGCAAGAGCCTTTAACCACTTAATTAGCCTTATTCATAGCCTCTGTTGTTTTATTTTTTAAGATGTTTAGCTAAAAGATGGAGGAGACAAACCACAACCAAAATAAATGATGAATACGACAACAAGTCTTCCTCAAAGGAGGTGTGCATCACTGTACATTATGAAGCCTCCTCTGTTTTTCTCATTACATATGATAATTTATTTTTTAAGACTTGTGTGTTCATGAATGTTTGTGCAGGTGAATGTGTGTGCATACATGTAAGTGCAGGTGAATGAGACTGTGTGGAAACCAGAGGACAACCTTGGGTATCTTCTAGGGTCTACCATCTACCTGTTTTTGAGTGAAACTCTCCCATTGGCTTGAAGCTTGTCTATTAGGTTAGACTAGCTAGCTAACCATGAAGCCCTACTAAATCCCCCTGTCTTTACCTCCTCAGCACTGGGATTACAGGTGTGTAGCATTGGGGATTGGGCTCTAAAAATATTGCTATATACTGTTGATATATGATTATAATTCTGGATGATCCTACACTTAGTACCTGTTGAGAGTATAACACAGGGATACAGCTATCAAGAGATCATGCTGGAACCTAGAAGCAAGCTAGCTTCCTGCTGGCTAGCCCTCATACTACTGAAAATGGTGGGCAGGTTCCTGGGGGATAATGTCTACTGATATCATAAAGAAGCAGGGGACCAGATAAGCTACAAAATCAAACAGCCAGACAAAGTGTACGCACCTGTGCAATAGTGGCACACAGCCAATGCAGGTAATAATGGCCCTCAGATTAGAGGGAACTCATACCTGGTCCCAAGAACCATGTCAAAATCCTATAGCTAGGAAGGCCGTGACTCTAGAGAGAAACTTTCACTGGTCTTGGACCAAGAAGAGTAGCTATATCCATCCAAAAGTGACTAGCTTTATCCCCTGTAATCCATGCTGTTCTTACTCTAAATGACTAGGCTTATTCCCTTTAATCCATGCTGCTCTCACTCTTGGAAATTATTCTTTGTTTTAGAGAAAGCACTGAAAACTGGGGAGAACCAAGATCCTTCAGTTCAACTTGAAAAGGTAGTCAACTGCCAACCATGAGACTACCCACCCCTATTACATCTGCCAGGACCCACAAGACATTACAGAGGATTAACATGAATGCTGCTTTCATTTCTATGCTGAAAAACAGCTCTAGGGAGATGGTCAGAGACACTGAGGAAACTCAAAATGCCTCAAAGCAGAAATTCAGAGATTGCAGAGCACTTACCACTAATGTAGTCTTAGAGCATACCCACCTAGGCTCAGGGAATATTTCAGAAGATGGGGTAGAGAGACAGTAAGGGCCACAAGGTGGGAAGGAGGATCCTGTGTCATTGCCCCCATCCCGCAGCTACTGACTGATGCATTCATGTGAAACACCAATAATCCCACCGAGGAGGGCCCTCAGCGGATTGGGGGTTGGGGAGAGAGGATATAAGAGTATAACCTGATGGGAATATGACCAGCACCTGATAGGGTCATAGATTAAAATTCAATACAATAAAAAATTCAATGAAAATACAATTAATAAACAGTAGAGGGACTAGATGGGGGAGGAAAGGTGTAGAGGAAGGAGTATGGATGAGGAAAAAACAGAGGGAGGCGAGGCAACTATGATCAAAGTACATTTTTGTACATACATCAAAATGTCAAGAAATAGAAGAGGGGAAAAGATCCAAGTAGCACATGACATGCAGAAAGTATGAATTATGAGTACAAAAATAAACGCATGTTATGTGAAGATGAGGAATCCAATAAACGGAATTACTGCAAATCTAAAACAAACCAAAAAAAAATCAAGAAGTGACTCCCAACTGGACAAAGCTCGCTCAGGGTTCTTCCCAGTAGATGGCGCCATTCTTTTTATAAGCGCACGCGCTGTCCAATGTCCTGAAACGAGACTCAAATGAGTCTATATGAACATGAGGGCTGAATTACAGACCCTGCCATAGGTGTTTATCGGGATGAGGATGGGAGGAGACCTGGAAGCCATCCCTTCTCTAAGGGGACGATATGGAGTGACATACAGCTACTTGGAGCAGATCTCCCTTGTCTTCTTGATTCAGCTGCAAGCTCACTTGAAGTCTTTCATGCTTGCTCACCAGCAGAGTCCTCTCTCTCTTCTAGCTTTCAAATTCATGCTAAAGCTGTGTTGGATGCAGGTTGGCGGAATGTACATAATGCTTACACATTTCATCGACATACTTTGTCAATTCTTATAGCAACTACTTAACAACAAGCCTAAGAAATGACTAGGGTTGCTTTATTCCATAATCATAAATGTATCTCACTCTAATCTCAACTATCACCATCAGATGTCATCAATGCCACAAAAGATGCTGAGCTATACAATCTAAGTAATGGTTAATATAACTACAAGGGCACCATATACCATTGTGGCTACTAAAATGTAGAAGGCATAAATGTAGGTGGCTAATCTTTATAATAAGACTACACATTTTGAAGTATAAGGTTGTCTGATAAATTTTACAAAGTTTGCTTTGTAAATGTATTCTTAGTGGAATGATGTTTACTAAAATGTCTTCTTCACCTGACCAACCTCATTATGAAGCTTTATACATTTCCCTAATTGTGAAAAAAGAGAATGGATTTTGAAATTTGATGGGAGTGTAGCTCAGTGGTGGACTGTGTGATTAGTGTGTGTGAAACACTTGGTTCAATCCCTAAGCACACAGACAAATTTATTCAATACCTCCTCTGCAACTTTGGGTTTGAAACAAAAAACAGTTTTTGGAAGGAGACAGGATATATTATCTCAGTGGACGGGCTTATTTTATTAGGTTTTGGAGAAAGTGTTTTGGTGACTTGCATGTCATAGTCTATATGAGCATTCTCTGAGTAAACACTGACAAGAAGGAGGATACAGGCATGTGTGTGTGTGTGCACGCACGCGCGCAATGTGCTTGCAAGCATATTAACTTATATGATAAGGATAGGAACTCCTTACTCAGCATTGAAGTCACTGAAATGCACAGCTGTGAAACAAGTTCATATTTGGACTCACCCCTGTAAGTATCCAGTAAACAATAGCTTAGTGACTTGGATGTTTTAAGCATTATTTTCTCCTGCTTTTTAGGAAACAGCAAAAAGTTGTGCTAAGACTAGACTGTACCTGGAGCAGGTAGTAGACTATGATTAAATGGCCTGGCAAACTAGCCTTAAGTTTTTTTTTTTCTTATCTAAAAGATTTTTATATAATTTATTTAGATATTTTAGGAGAAATTCATATAAAATAATGAAAGACTTTGAAAGACATTTAGCTTAGACATCTTTGGATGTTTCAATTTATTTTTATATCTCCTCATCCAGCAAGAAATTGCCCTGCTTCAAAGAGATAATTCATTATGGCTTAGTTTAATTTTTCCACTTCCAGTATTCTTGGCGCTTTGGATATATTTTAGAATTTCTTATAATGATGTTCTGCTTAGTTCTGATAATCTTATTTCAGGATGATGGACTTCATTAATAATTATAATTAGCTACAAAATATTGCAGTATCAGTAAAACTCCATCCTTTTTGCTCACCATGAGATGTATATTGTGAGGTTGTGACTTATGAGAAGTCTTCATTTTAAAATGTTTTATTTATTTATTTGCAATATATATTATATGGTCAATCTATATATTTAATTATATGGTTATATATATATATATATATATATATATATATATATATATATATATACAGAGAGAGAAAAATGCAGCTAGAGAGAGAATGGGCATACTAGAGCCTCTAGCCACTACAAACAAACTCCAGATGCATGCACCACCCTGTGCATCTGGCTCATGTGGGTACTGGGGAATGGAACCATTCGTTAGACATGGCAGGCAGGTACCTAACTGCCGAGCCATCTCTCCAGCCCAGAGGTCTTCTTTTAGCAATAGTACAATCAGTAGAAAGGCAGAGGAGAGGCAAACAGTTTGAATTTGGAAATGTCAACACACTGAAGGAAGTAGCTGTTTGAGCCTGACCATGTCTGCTGGTGCAATTAAACCGAATAGTCTGATGGGCTGGTCCAACAGTGTTCTATGGAATCTTCATGTCTAGAGAGGTCAGTCATTCTTTGGCAGGGGAATTCCCATGGCCCCATCCAGATGACAATGAATTTTCTTTGAAAAGTTCTCACTCTTTCTTTTTTAATTCCATTGGTAATCATTTTCTACCTTTGATAGAGGGAGCTCATTTGGGGAGAGGAGAACTACCAGAATGTAAATTTGGAAGTGGATCCCAGAGGAACAATTGTAGTGAGTCAGAATAGCAGTTCTGGTGTGGTTTGGGGTTCATTGGACCTTTTCATGTTCTCCCTTCCCCAATGGGGTGGTAAATATTTGAAACAGTTTAACTAACATGAAAGAGCAGAATGTAGAATGTAGTTTTTTTTCCTTCCTCAGTCTTTCCTTCATACTCTTTTTTTATTAATTAATTTTTTAATTGTCCATAATGAGTTACATTATTTAATGGGCAAACCATAAGTTGTTATCCCCCATTTCCCAATGCCCCTCTTCCCCATCCCCAGTCAGCTAGCTATCCTCCTCCTTGGGTAGTCTGGATCAGTCCTTGGGGCAGCGGACCATGGATAGCCTAGGAGACAGCCCGGTTTTGCTGGCCTTAGAGTGTTGCTACTGAGGGCAGCCATGACTTTGGGTATTCTCCCCACCAAGGCTCTCACAATCTTTCTGCCCCTTCTTTCGCTCATTTCCCTGAGTCGTGGTGGGTGAGTATTAAGGCTGTTTTATTGTTGAGATCTTAGGGGTCTCTGTACTTCTGGATTAG
>PVHP010026685.1:0-24473 GCA_004024765.1 Zapus hudsonius | reverse complement strand
TTGGTAAAGGTAGTTCTTAGCTACATTTTTTTTGGTTCATTTTAAAACACCCAATTTGGACCACTTCAGATGGAGGTATAAGTTCTTTACTTTTCTGGGTATTTTTGTGGATGATTTAAATAATGCTATTATTCTTTTGTGTTGTTCTGTCTTCCATTTCACCCACTTTTCTCCTAAACAACTAGCTTTCATTTCTATAGATCTAGGGAACATATCCAGGCTCTTGTGCATGCCAGGCAAACACTTTCCATACTAAGCTACTTCTTCAGCACCTAAGTGATTAACTATCTTTTAAAAAGACTCAAAAATAATCATTAATAATTCTGTCTCGACCTCAGTATCTCTTACTGGTATGGTATTCTAACATATATTCCATAAGGACATTATAATTAATTCATCATTTCCTACTCGATTTTGCACCTTTTTCACCTTCATTTAAGAATTCTATGATTCTCATTGCATTTCAGTGTAGTATTGTTTTTAGCTATTTTTATATTTCTGATCCAATGCATTTTTAAAATTGCAGCCAATGTAGTTGATCATTAATCCATTTGGGAGCATGTGTTACATGACTGTGCTGGCCTATTGGATTGGAGGATGAGGTGGAGGATATTTATCCAAGGATATTACATGTATATAAACAAATTTTCTGTTTACTTCCATACTACTTTTGTGCAGAATTGTTTTTCATTGTTTATTTCTTCACCTAATTGATCCTATTCCTTGCTCATTAATACTGTCCACTGATACCGTAGTACATACACATGCATGCATTAGCACACACACTATGGCACATCTAGAGAGTGATTATGTTGAAGAAGGAAATGATGGTGGTAGAAAAAATAAAAGAAGGGTGTACATGTTTGGGTTTTTTGTTTGTTTGTTTCTATAGGATTCTCATTTATTTTTATTTAGTGCTGCTGATGGAACTTACTGCCTTGCACATTCCTGTCACTGAACTACTTCTCTGGTCTTGACCATTAAAGTTTTTACTTTACTTTTTACCTCTTTTTCAAGGCCATCATTTTTCTACTTATAGGAGATGGTGCATCCCCATCAGCTTGTATGCCAGCCCCATTCTAGTAGCTGATGCTTGGAACTACCAACTCCTTGTCTTGTTTTTAATATTCAGGCACTTACTCTAGTCACTTCTCTTTCTGTTAGTGACTTTGTCTTTCCTTTACCTATATCTTGTGTCACAGGCTTCTTTCTTATAGAAGTTGTCAAGTATCTTCTCCCTCATTCTCCATACCTGAAGGCTTTTCCCAGCTATGAGAGCTTTATGAGAATTTGACTTTGCTTCTATGGTTACAGCTAATGAAAAGTTCATAGTACTCTCTACTCCCCTGCAGTTCCTAAAGATTGACAGTTGTTGGCTTATTTACTTATCTTTTGTCTGACATTTAGAAGACTGCGTGGGGAGATCCTTTATCAGATAGCCATCATTTCCTTTCATATCTGGAAAGTTGCTCAGGGAATGATCAAAGCAAGAAGATATAGGTTCTCAAAGGTTGAGGTAGCCAGCCTCCAAAATTTAAATACTCAAAGTATGTAAAGTACATTAATTGTTCAGGTTAGTGACATTTCGCACCCTAACAATGGAGCAAAAAGTTTTCATTGGTGACAGATCTTCAGTAAAATGTTAACAGCAGGGCTATGAAAAATCATTGCTAAGACCTAAATTCATTGTGAAAAAGTTTATTTTTTTTCATCATGGATATTTGGGGCTTTAATTAATGAATGTAATTTGCTAAATTGAGTTATATTATTCTTTGTTTAAGTGAATAATTGTAGCTCTCAAGCACTTGGAGTTTTTCTATGGAAAATGCAAATTGACATGGAATGAACTGTGGCTCCCATGAACTGCCAAAAATATAAAACATCTATAAAACTACAATATTTATTTAACTTGTTCTGAGTATTTGAACATTAAAAGTACTAACATATGTGGAATGGCACCTTGTACATTTTAGCTTCTTAGTAATTATTAGCAATGTCTATGATATGAGCTACACTAACTTCTTTTATTGTACATCTATCTCTTTTAGAAATGGCCTACAGCAGAATTGGCAAAAAAAGAGCATTTTTGTAGGTCATTTTCATCTGAATGTGGTCAATATGCTAAAAATATCTCAAGAAACCTTTCCATTTTTAGAATCTAAGGTCGAAACCTGAGAGAAGTTTCCTGAAACATTCATGCTGCTTTTAAAAAAGCAAAGACCATTGTTGAAAACATGGATTAAACCAAAGGAAAATATAAGAATTTAGTTCAAAAGAAGAACATCAGATATTTTCAATCTCGTTTCCTTTTATAATAATTCTTTACTCCTATTTTATAGTAGTATGCATCTTAATTCAACATATTAATTATTGATTCTTTTCTCCTAATATAATATTACCATAAATATGTAAAGATTTTCTTAGGTGGGCACTAGACTTAGCAGTTATAGTTTATGATTGACTGAAATGACTCCATCCTTGATCCATTACTATACCCTGTTATATGTAGATTAAAGCCTTCTGTGTGAGACACACTTTTTAATCTATGTATCTATATCTATCTATCCAATCTATCTATCTCTCTATCATCTATCTATCTATCTATTATCTATCTATCTGTCATCTATCTGTCTATCATCTATCTACCTATCATCTATCTATCATCTATCTATCTATCTATCTATCTATCTATCTATCTATCTATCTATCTAATCTATCTATCTATCTATCTATCTATCTCTCATATTTTCCTCTCTCATCTTCCTTTGTGGGTGCAGATACAATAAGCAGTCTGAATCTATATTCCGAAGAACACTGTAAAGTACGCCAGGAAAACTGGGCCAGACCTCACATTCCATGAGTTCTCATTCCCACTTCCTTCTTAGAAAGTCTAAAGAAATGAATGAATAAATGTGTGACAGGTCAGCAAGTGAAGAGGAAACTGGTACAAACAACAGGGAAGAAAGTGCACATGAGTGGACATATGTAGCTCGAGACTTCCCAGAGTCTTTGTTCAAGATGACTGTCCTGTGGGCCACGTTTAACTTCACCAAGCTGCAGAAATAGAAATGCCCATGACATTGGCTCCAACTTTGAAGGATCCTCTTACTTTTTAACGTTCCGAGAATAGACAATGGAAATTGTGGTAGGGACCAGAAATAGGTTTAGAAAAGATAAATATGGATCCACGGGTAAGACCTGGATTTGGACCCTATCATTTGGACCTTGTACTACTGTCCTTGAGATCAGGATGCAGTCACAGGTAGGCAACATTAGCTCAAGCCAGTGTATGTATAAACCTCAGAGGAAGACAAAGGGCTATGAAAGTCATCATTGGTTCTGAAACAAAGGGCCTTGCATAAGCTGTGTTCACCATTAAATAAAATATCACCTTCAACTTGTTACTTCCATTGACCCCCCAAAACTTTACCCATGACATTTGATTTCCTTCACTGTTGGCCAAAGCAGGGCCCTGCACAGGGGATATAAGTACAGAGGTTGGCACAGTGAGTAGCTTTGATTAGCTGCGGTGTGAACTATGATTCACTTATCTGAAGGTCCATCCTGGCTGCTAGCAAAACAATATTTTAAAAATAGAACTCATCTATGCTATTATAAGCTAAAGACTTTTATAGTCAATGTAGGTGTTAGAGGTCAAACGTGAATGAGTTCATATTGTCCTGTGGTAAATGCAAACAGTTCAGTAAAATATGAAGTAAGACCATTGTGTATTTTGCAAAAAAAATTGCATTTGTGACTAAAATGAAGTTATGTAAAGCAAGTTCAAGAAACCCTTGTTATAGAAGCTGCTATAAGAAATTATTAACTATATCTCATACTGTAGTAGACTAAGAGTGAGATCTGTTTTTCCTAAAAGATATTTTCAGTCCTTTTAAAACAATGTGTCTCACATTAAGCGTCTGATTCAAATGCAAGTTTGGGGGAAGAGCACAAAACCCCACTGCCTGTCCTCAAGAACACTTCCTTCCATGAAAGGAGGTGGTGGGTGGGAACAGATGCTACTTAAGTAGAATTCCACTTGGGTTATTTTAAGATTTAAATCCTCTACATTCTGATTTTATGATTAATTTTCTATTTGGATGGTGTGAAGTTGTAGTTGAGAAACAGAAGCTTTACCAACAAATGTTTAGTTGTAAGCTACATGTTATTTTTGAGTATGGTATTAATTAAATAGTTTTTGAAAATTTGCCTATCTGAGATAATCCTTACTTCCTTCACTAAAGATGGAGGTGGTTCCTGATATATTTTGCTACATAATATCATTTTAAAAATTGAAGATTTGAACCACTACATTTTGGAAGTTTAATTCAAACATTTTGCTGAGAGTCACAGCCATAAAAATGAAAGCAAGAGTCAAAATTTTATTGACTGTCATTTAAAAAATCATTGAGTTAATCGATTAAGATGCATACTATGAAAATGCAGTCACTGTTATTTGGATTTATTTCAGGCAACAGACCTAATGAAGTTTCAGTCACTAATACGAAATGATAATATTCCAAAAGCTCAGTGAAGCTCAAATATGCCAACAGAAATCCTGCCATAATAAAGCAGAGACAGTTCTCAATCATGTCTAATGTGTAGAAAGTAGGGAAAGGGACCAATCTCAGGTCACCACGATGGAATATTTTCTGAATAATGTCATATTTTCTATACTAGTAAGTATTAAATATCTGTTTAGTTCTCACTCATCATGTTTTTCTGTTGCTGGGGATTGAATCCAGGGCCTCAGGCATGGTAGGCAACACAATAAACTGCTCAGTACCTGCCCTGGGTCCTCTCCTCTAAAAGGCTGTTCTCTGAGGAGTTTGGGGATCACAGGAAACTAGAGTGGAAGCCACTTGCACTTGTTAGGAATGATGAGCTCACATTGCTCCAGGATGATCACCGGGAATCCATAGTTCATCAAGGGGTTACTCTTACATTCTGTGGGTTTGGACACATTTGGGATGATGGGCACCCACATTATATATCTTACAGAGCAGTTCTCTATTCCAAGAGTGTTGTGTGCTCCACTTATTTGTCATCTGACAAACAGACCTGTTATCTGTCTTTTATACTTTTGTGTTTCACAGAATGTCACACCCTTAAATCATCTTAAAATACAGTTTGGAGCTGATTTCCATTGGTTTCTGCACTTAGTACATGGATGTAAGTTTCCCCACTCTAATCTGGCCCGATTCTTCACTTCTTTTTTAGCATAGAAAACAATTTTATTGTTCACAATACACCCTTGTGTTTTGTCCTAATTAACAACATGCTGGTATTTCCCAAGTTTGGCCTTTTATAATGTAATAAGCTTCCATATATAGTTTTTTAAGTGTATGAAAGTTTTCAGTCCCTCTGGATAACAAAGGTCTGTAATAGCCGGGTTGCACTATCATAGTATGTTTAATTAGCTATGTATGAAATACTCAGATTATCTCCTAAAGGGGCTGCAATGTTTTCATTCCCATCATCACTAGATGACAGGTCTTGCTACATAAGTGGCCAGTATGCAGTGGAGTCAGTGAACATCTGGGCCATTTTGATGGATGTGCCGAATTCCTTCACTGTGCATTTCTCTGATGGCATGTGGTGCAGAACATCTTTTCATCTGCTAGGTGTTCATCTTTATATATGCTCTAAGTGAGATGTCTGGTAAGATTTTTTTGATCCATAATAATGGTGTTATTTGCATCCATTTATTGAGTTTAAAGAGCCCTTTTTATCATTTGGATAAAGTTCATGTCTCAAATTTGACTTTCGCAAATTCTCTTTCCAGTCTATAGCATTTAGCTTTCTTCATTTCCCAGAATCTTTTCAGAAGATAACTTTAAATTTTAATAAAAAGCTTCCTATGAACGTCTTTCATCTTGCCACCCAGATTTCCTCCTATATTTTCTAAGAGATTTATGTTCATATTTACAATCCACTTCTGTGTTTTGTATAAAGGCACAAAGGAGGAGGTGGAATTGAAAACCCAGCTACTGATAACTAGAAACAAACTCAGTTGTGAATAATTTTGTAAATCTAAGCCTACAGTGAATATGAAGGGGGCTGTAGTGAAAAGCTTGTTTTTACACCAAGTCTACGGGTTTGCAGCTGGTAAAAGAGAAGAGTTACTAAACTTAGCTACTTTGACATATAAATAAAAATGAAGTCTAGAGACCAAAATAGATCCAACCAGGGAGCTTTGTATATACTTTTTGAAGGCTGGAAATATGCACCATTTTAAACTTCACACTGTATGGTCTAATACATATTTTGGAAAATTGGGTTTCTCCTGTGATTCCCTCACTCTACCTATCCTGATGCTTTAAGTTCCTTGAAATTAATTTAGCATTTATTTACAACGTTGATATGTGTGTATTTACATTAGCTTACATATGTATTGTTTCATAAACAATGAATTATATGTTATACATATATAATTTAACAATGTGAATGTAAACTATGAATTCTTTAAAGAAGCTCAATAAATTCAAAGAAACTTGAGCACTATATTTAGCCAATATTTATTAAATTTTCTCAGGATGACAAATGAATAATCCCACTTTATTAATTTCTAAGGAGAGTGGAGGGATTGTCACACCTGGGCTTCTTGCCACAGAAAACGAACTCCAGACACATGCACAACTTTGTGCATCTGGTTTGATGTGGCTACTGAGGAATTTAACCCAGGCTGTCAGGCTTTGCAAGCAAGCACCTTAACCACTGAGCAATCTCTCCCACCCTACACCCAACATTCATATAAAATATAAAATTATATAAAATATGATACTTATTCATATTATTAAAGAAAAATATTGTTCATTTTTAAAAATGACTTAAAGTAAGTAAGTGTGTGAATGAATGAGTATAAATAAGTTTAGTTGCGTTATGCTTTTGAAAGTTCAGCACACAGATTCACAGTATAGCACATAGATTAAAATCTAAAGCCTTACAATTTCTTTGTTATTTGGATTAATTTCTCATTAACAGTCATTAGGCAGGAAGTTAAGCATTGAGGCCTATTTGAATGTGAGAACACCGTATCTGTTACATGGTGCATAGAGAAGAAATATGAGCCCCCATGGATTTTCATCTTAATGAGTTTTGACTCTTGTACACCTGTTTCTCATTACCCGGCAGGAGAATTATAGCAACTATGACAGAGAGAAGGAAAAATAAGTCAGCTTTGCCACAAACTCAAGGGAAGTTTGCAACTGGTTATAATGGAGGAAACCGTTTAAAAGAATTCCATTTGCAGAGGAAATTTGAAAGCATTTTCTTTGAGAGCATTTCAAGTATTAAACATATAAATCTGACTACTTAAAAAATAATTTATTTCATTAAAGGTGAAAAAAAAACAGAGCTTTTCCCCCAAATAGCATTCCTTAATCTTTTAGGAGTCTTAGTGACTTGGATAACTGAAAATATTTATACAAACTTAAATTCTATATTGGTCACGTTTTTCATCACATACTGTTGAATTCTTAAATTGCATTAAATAGACTAAATAATTCTTTATTCATGTAATCAAATTCAAGTAGTACTTTTTTTCTATAAATATTAAGTACTTTCTATCCAGTATTATTTATTTAATTCCTATCTTAAACCAGCCACTATTTCAAGTGCTTATTAGGTATTGATGCACTTATTTTCACAGTAATATTACAAAGTAACTATAATTTCAATTCTAAAATTCAGACAAATAAAGCTTAAGCATGTTAAATTTCTCCAGTTCTCAAAGCCATTAAGACAGATGTGTTAATTCGAAGAATTACAGTTAACTGTGCAACTTAGATTCAGAGAAATTAACTGTGTCACTTAAATCCAGATATATTGAAACTATAGCTTGAATATTTATTTAAATATATCTAGAATACTCTCCAAAATTTATTATTTGTGGAAAATATTCCAGAATTTTTCTTATGACTTTTCAAATTATTTATTTTAGAGAAACACATTTTGTTCTAGTTACTTTAAAAAGCAGGACATTCCTTCAGCTTTCAGACCTCTTCTGTCAAGAGTCCAAATTTTTCCTGCTGCCCCAATGCAGATTGACTGGCCCGATCTCAATGGTTGTCATCTCTCAAGCTATCGCAGTGGAAAGAGCAGCAGTTTTGGACCAAAGATTTCATTTCTTTCTGTGCCATCTCCATCTGCTCACACCAGTCCATTTCTACGCAAAGCACGTTCTCAGGAAGCAGGCAGGGACAAGACTGCAAGTCTCTCACTCAAACTGCTTCTAGCCCAGTCCCTGCATAATTCTTTCATAACCCAAACCTCACAGTGCTCACAGTTTTTACCTCTTTCAGGTCTTTCAACTCCGAATGTACTTTCATTACTATGAGGCATCTCAGACTGAGGTTTCAAATTCTTCCACATTGCTCCTGTAAATCAGTTCCAAAAGGCCAAAAACTACAGTCAGGTTTCTAGCAGTAATGATCCCACTTCTCAGTACCAATTTACTGTTGCAAGTAGATTCTCCTTGCTGGCAGAAAGCACCCAACCAAAAGCAACTTGTGGAGGAAATGGGTGCATTTTGGCTCACAGACAGGAGAGGAAGCTCCATGGTGGCAGGGAAATTGATGGTATGAGCACAAGCTGGAAATCACCCCCTGGCCAACATCAGATTGACAGCAGCAACAGGGGAGTGTGGCAAACACTGGCAAGGTATAATGAAGCCTATACTTATGTTAAAATTTAAGAGAGGTTACAATTACTGTCTTACACAATAGAAATAACATTTTAGGTAAATATTTACTCTGATTTTCCACTTTTTAAAATTTGGTTCATTTCTCTGAAATTTTATTAAGCCTGAGAATTCTTTTTTTATAATTCTTTTTTAATATTTTATTTATTCATTTTCCAAGCAGAGAGATACGGAGAGAGAGAGAGAAAGAGAGATAGAGAGAGCACCAGGGCCACCACCTTGTGGGTCTGGCTTATGTTGGTTCTGGGGAATTGAACCGGGGGCCTTAGGCATTGGAGACAAGTGCCTTAACCTCTGAGCCATCTCTCCAGCCCGAAAATTCTTTTCTGTTTATTTCCAAATGATTATGATGCATCTTCAGTTTTTAAATTTTGGAAACATATTAAATTTATGTGTTTTTTTTAAAATATCATATATGGGATTCCAGATTGATAATTATTTTATTTTTAATATTGTGAAGATATCAACTTAATTGTATCCACTTGCTTTGTTTCTTATGGGAAGCCATCTGCTATTCTTATTTTTGTAATTTAAAACACAATCCACAACTCTCAGATATTTTCCTTATTTTTACCTTTCAGATATTTGAATGGAATGTCCAATTGTTTATTTTAGCTATTTTTTTGTTAACTAAGGTTCTTTGGTCTGTGTATTTGACAGCAAATATCTGTTTAATAATATTCTTGGCTAACATGTCTGCTGCAGTCAGGTTTCTTGCTGCTGCCACAAAGAACCCAACCAAAAGCAGCCTGTGGAGGAATGGGTTTATTTTGTTGTACAGACTCAAGGGGGAAACTCCATGATCACAGGACATCACCTCCTGGCCAACATCAGGTGAACAACAGCACCAGGAGAGTGTGCCAAACACTGGCAAGGGGAAGCTGGCTATGAAACCCACAAGCCCACCCCCAACAACACAGCTCGATCAATGATCCAATTCACAAATTGCTGTCAGCTGGGAATCAAGCATTCAGAAGACAGAAGTTTATGGGGACATCTGAATCAAATCAGCACACTTTTTTTTCCTTTAGTAACTTTTAAAAGAGACAATAATACCTCCTTTACTTCTACTCTTTATACTATTACAGAATATGAAGGTGATGTTGTATGTAAAAGACCATGCTAATTGCTATTAATTTTTGGGTTGTATTGTCTATAATTTCCACATGTTAAGCTTGTGTTATATAGTGTAGTATATTATATTACATGTTCCACATGTAATATAACATTGAAAGTGGTTATTGGTTGTTTTAAATTTGTGTTAAGATCTTAGACCAAATTATTCTTGCCCATTTGAGGGATAAACTGCATTAGTGAAAAGTCTGTGCCTTAAACTCAGAAGTCTCCCTTGAAATCCTGAGGCTTTTCAGCAAATCAGACAGACAGATAACCTTGTACTGAAATTTGAAGTGTTCATAGTGAGAACTGAGGTCTAAGGTCTTCCAGATTGTGGGAAGGCAAGACCATAGATGGTTCATCAGTTCTCCTAGGGCATCTATTTCTGAATTTATACAGGGTGATAAAACACAATGTCCTAAGAGTTGTAATAGCTAGATACCATCTTCTAAAAGTTTTTACATTCTATTCGGTGCTTCCAAGTAACATCCAGGGACAATTTTCATATGTCAAGCAACTTTTAAAGCAGTATTTGCAAACTTGTGTTCCCAAGTGACTTGTAAAATATCAGAATATAGTAGTATACTTCCTAGCCCTTGTTTGACATTAAAGATTAGGTGCCCTATCCAAAGGTCTTATTTTTTTCCATTTTTTAGCATATCAGGAAAAAAATCATATAAAACTATCTCAAGTTTTAAATGTTATAAACTAACAAATCAAACTGGATTAATAAAGTAATTCATTTTGTGCTATTCCTTTTAGAGTTTCAAGCTAATCTCTAAATCAAACATTTATTTTATAGTACTTATTCTCAATAAAATATTCTCACATAATACATATCAAATGATAATTTAACACTAACTGTATGTCTTTCCATTAAATTCAAATTTGAAGCATATTATCAGGAAAGTAGTCGAGGAAATATCCTTAGTTTAGTCAATCCTCTCTTCTACCTAAAGTAGAAGTATCACTTTCAAAATTCAGTACTGACCTCACACTGTTTTAGAAACCACCTCTCCATTACTGTTGTAGACTCAGTTGGAATTTTGCATGCAGAAGAGCAGGTGCTTTTCTGGGAAGCTCTTCAATTAAACACAGGACCCAAAGACTCTCAAGAGTACTTGGCCATTGTAGTGATGGAGGTTGATATTTGTTTCATAAACTTCGATGACAAAGCTAGAGTCTCTCTGGCAATTATGTAGACCAAATGTCTGCGCACAGTGGGATCTTCTTGCTAAATATGGAATGGCACAGGACCAAATTCCCTCCAAACTCCTGGGTGCAAGGTGACCTCTCTTACAATAGAACTAATTCAGGACTCTCAATTAAAATGATGTTGTTAAGAAATGGACTAAAGTAAGCCAAACATTTCAAACACACCTTGTCCACCAACTATAAAACTGGTCTAAGTCTAAGGTCCTCATATCAAAAGATAAAATCTTATTAGAGAAATGTTCTAACATTACATACAGTTCTAAGAAAGAATTACTTTATTAACTGAGCTTCATTTGTTAGTTTATAACATTTAAAACTTGGGATAGTTTTACCTAATATTTATTTCCAGATATGCTAAAAAATAGTTCTAAGAAAGTTCTAATTTCACTTAGTTTTCAAACTAAAGGATATCACATACTCACTTTTCCACATATGAGTCAGCATAAAATGATGGTGTAAACTTCCAATGCAATTTTGATTAACATTTTGGTGTGGGATTTCCCAGGAGGAGCTGGGAGAAGTGCAAAAAGAGGAAACTGAAAAGAGTTTCTTGAAACATTGGCCACAACTATTAATGTTCTAATTTCCACTTTGGAAGTTCTTCACAGATTTAACTATTATGTTCTTTTGAAGTCCTTTGGAGGGAAAAAAAAGCTATATTAATTACAAAGGTGTTACTGGTGGTGTTGGAGTAAGAAACAAATAGATGAGCATACCAATATCTACTATGTTTAATATTTATTTCTAAAGTTAAAAATAAAGTTATAGTGTACCTCTAATTTCAAAGAGAATCTTAAGCAAAATTGAAATTTGACAAATTTTGAATATACAAAATTTTTAAAAAATAGTTTCACCGTTAGCAAACAAAAAGCCATGCTATATAGTTAGAAAATTCATAAGGGAAGATAAGGGACACTAAATACCCACTCAAGCAAGGTGATTACAAGTAAATATTATTTTATTTTCAGCAGTTCATACCACTCAAAATTTAAATTTAACCATGATATTTTAAATTATTAATTTATCTTACCAAGTTCCAAAAAAATAGTTTACTGTTGATGCAGAAACAGTAAAACATAATGACGTATTTTTGTCATGTCCTGGTTTCTAACTTGGTAGATCTATACTAAAAATGAGGAGGTATGATCCTAACATTTTAATTCAATTTTGGTAAAAAAGCAACAAGTCCCTTAAAGATAACTGACAAATTTTGAGATATATGTATGCATATATATAGTATGATAATATATGAACAGATCAATGTAAATTATTTTAATCTATAAGTGAAAACAAATTTTTTACCAAGTGCACATACTTTTAGAGTGTTCAGAAACTAGGTATCGAAAATTTTAAGTTCTATTTTCATTCATGTATCAGCTAAGTTTATCCTCAAATTCATATTTTATCTCAATGTAAGAACCAATGGTACATGAAATCCTTAGTAGATTTTCCAAATCACTTCTAGGAAACACCAGAACATCAACATCTCACTTTATTTAAATCCAATACATTTTTATTTTATTTTATTGCTGACAGGGCAATAATAGAATAATTGGTTTTATTAGCTAGTGAAATGAAACAAATACAGTTTATAGAGGTGTGTTATATTACATAACATATAAAGAAATATAGGAGAATACAGTGATATTTCCCAAATTATACTTCTGGAAAAACTGTGATGACCTATGAAAACCATAAATTAGTAAAGAGAATTCACATATATCACCTTATGACATTTCAAAAATGTCTTTCAAAGAATTAATCTTGCCTTTTAATCACTGATTCTTTGCATGTTAACGAGCTTTCCGTTGTTGTAACAAAATTCCAGAAATGGTTAACTTAAAAGAGAAAATATTTTGTTGCTTTTTACCCTCATAGTTTTAGAGATTTCAATGCATAATTAATTAGCCCCATTGTTCTGGGACCTGAGGTAGAGCGGGACATTTTGGCAGGACTTTGTGCTCCACAAAGTTGTTCATGTCAGGGTGATGTGTAGTGAGAGAAAATACCAAAAGTGAAGCTACACTTTTATGCATTTATATATTATCCACTAATTTTCCTTCTAAGCAAACCATTGCTATTTTCTCTCTTAAAATCATTTTGATGCTAAATGCTATTCTTTTAAAAAAACAAGTTGTATTTAAATTGTGTTTGTTTGTGTATGCATGCAATTGTTTATGTTTATGTGCATGGCTTCTTGGAATAACTTTTTTTAGGGGCGAGTTTCTTCAATATTGTTCACTTTGTTCTTTTTTAAACATATTTATTGTCAATAATTGGATATATTGTATGAGCAGATCTTGTGGTGGTACCCCAATTTCCCTCCTTCCTGTCCCTAACCCACTGGGGGCCCTCCTTGGTGGGCATACTGGATCAGTCCATGGGGTAGGAAGGGGGTTATGAATTGTATAAGAGGCAGCCAGATTCTTTTTCTTTGTGTGTTGTTGATGGGGGGGGCAATGTCTCTATATATTCTCCCCATCATGGTTCTTTACAACATTTAGGCCCCTCTTCTCCTCAGTTCCTTGAGTCATAGTGGGTAAGTTTTAAGTCTGCTTTATTGTTGAGATCTTAAGAGTCTCTGGACTTTTGCTTTGGGTTGTGTTTGGTATTGTTGGTGTCTGTCTCCATTGTCCTTTCATGGGTTATCTGTCTTGCTGTGGTGGTAGGTCTCTTGTTTGTCTCACCAATTTCTCATAGGTTTAGTTTGGGCTCTATATGATAAGTTAGGGGTGGTTCATCTCCTGCCTGGGTGCCAGTCAACATCCCATGTCTTGTTGGTGGAATTGGGTTGCACAAGGCTCTCTCACTGCCTTCTGAAAAATACAAGCAGAATCTCCATGCAGAGTGAGATCAGTTTAGGTAAAATGAGACAATTGCTCATTTGTCCAGATTTTAATGGGTGTAGCCTCTTTTGTAGAACTCTGGTAGTGGGAGATTTGCCTTGGAGCCCAGATTCTTGATTCCCATAAGATTTTGCTGTGGATCCCAGTTTCAGTTAAGGGTTCCATGCCACTGAGCACATATTTTAGCCAATCAGCAAGCCTTGATTACCCTCCTAGGTTTAGCACCACTACTGCACAGATGAGCACTTCTTGACATGCTGGTCTTTTCCACATAGCAGTGTGCTCAGCATTCTCCTGACATCAGTCAGTATTGTATATCAGTGGCCTCTGCTTTCTTGGAATAACTTTTGGCTGGTCCTGAAATACATAGTGAGGTAGATGCTATTTCAGGTGTTTTTCACCCCTGGGTTTGCTAGCTTTCAAAGGCAATGATAAGTTATCCCCTGATCTCAAGCTTACACTAGAAGCACTGATGTGGCAATCTGTCTCCTTCCAAGTTGTACATGGTATCTTAGACTTTGTCAAATAATCATCACCCAGTTACTTCTCTTACATATTAATGAAGCATAGAAACACTTACTGATTTCCTACACAGTGATATTTTTATATAATGTCTACTTTGCCTCCATATGTTTAATATTTAATCTCAAATTCTAACACTACAAGGATACTTTAGAACATTTTCTGTTCCTGTTGTTATGTTCAACAATTTTCACCTCGGCCAGCATGAAAATAAAACCCACTGAAAATGCTTTAGATTTTTTTTTATTTTTTAACAACAGGATCAGTTCAAGAGAATTTGAGTATTGACCTATGTGGGAACCAGAAATATTATACAAATGTAATTCCATGAGGACATTTCCCCACAGTTTGACATTCTTACAAAATTATTACAGGGAGACAATGAAGCTCCAGACACATGCACCACTTTGTGCATCCGGCTTTAAGTGAGTTGAGTGTTGGGGAGTTGAACCCAAGCCATCAGGCCTTGCAAGCAAGTGCCTTCTATGGCTGAAACATGTCTATATCCCCTATTAAAAAAATATAAACATTAAAAGTTAGTGAAGCCAAACCAGATTTTAAAACACAAATAGAAAGTATATAATAGATATGTAATAACTGAAATCAGTGTAGTGCATAAGCATCAGCTATAAATACAATGAAGAAAGTGAACTGAGTTGTTAACCTGAAGTCCAGGCAGCAAATGAATAAAAACATCAGATTTTAAGAGATTAAAAAATAAGACATCAAATATGTTTAGCTCACAGATTTCTAGAAGGAGAAAATAAAATGTTAGAGACAATATTAGATAAGTTAATGACTTGCATATTTGCAGTAACTAAAGATATTCTTAGATTCAGGAACCTAAATGAGACAATAAAATCACCTTGCATGCAATAATGGACATAAGCACAAAGAATATCTAAAAAGCTATTGAAAATAAAGGGGAGATTACTGCAAATAAACACCAAATTTGCACAGCCTCATATATGTGAACCCACCTTATCTTATATTTATGGACAGGAGAAAGTAAAGACAACTTGCATAAAATTCAGAAAGTTTCCTTTCAAATAATCCTAATGTAGGAAACTTCTAGAATATGGCTTTAAGGAAAAGGAAAATAGTTACAAAAGATAGGTTCAAAAGAAAGAACAATGTGAAAAATATTGGCAAGCATGAATAAATCTATATTTTTACTGACACTATAGAAATAGCATTTATGGTACTTAAAGAGAGAAAATATAAATTCAGAATCCAGAAAACGTACTTCATAAAACAGAAGGGAATCATCGATTACTAGATACTTCTGCTTTTTTTTGTGCAGTTGTGTGAGTAGCATAGACAAGATGAGTAACTAGGAACTGTGAAGATGGCCCAGTGGTTAAGAGTGTTTGCCACTTAAAGGAAGAGATCAGCAATTTCACTTCCCCAGAACCAACATAAAAAGGTGGACATTACGCAGTCTTCTGTAAATCACCTGGGGTGAGGAGTAAAGACACCTGAGAATCATGAGGGTTGAGGGTGGCCAACACTTTCCAGGTTGAGAAAGAGACCCATCTCAAGGAAATATGTGGATGCTCTCCTCTGGCTTCCACATGACACCTCAACACACTACCACTAACTGCACAAATGTGAGTGTATTCCTGTGCTCACAAGCACACACACACACACACACACACACACACACACACACACACAGAGGAAATGATGAATATCTTTAAATTCAGCTCACTATATGAAAATACTAAGGATAACCATGAAACACTTAGAAAGAATACACAGTTTTATCTGAGGTGATGAGAATAAAAATAAGAGACAAGAGCTCACCCAACCTCTAAGAGATAAACCAGTGCTAAAACTATTTAACATCTCTCGTGTGGGCTGTTGAAATGAACATTTTGATTGGGTACTGGATTCTACAAGAACAATTTGCTTCTCCTTTCTTTAGATGTAGCCAGTAGGCCAAGGGCTCTTCCCCATTCACTGCTGTAACATTCAGTGAAGGCAACCATGATTCCAGCCCTGGAATATCTACATTTCAGGACCAAACAGCATATTACTTTGGCTGAAAATTTCCACAATTTTCAGAGAATAATTGTAGGCAATAAAGGAAATTAATGGTTAGCTATTTTTGAATCATTTGCATACAATAAACCCAAGTTATACGGACATAATAATTATTAGACTGAATTTGACCCCTTGCTATACTTATGGCAGGCTGAAGCTGTAACAATAACGAGCATGTGTTCACTTCCTTTTATTGTTACCAACCAGTGCAAAGGAGTATCCCCAAAATGCAAATCTCTGGCTTCAGGTTGTTCAAAGATTTAAGGAAGCAATAAATAAAAAAAAAAACTGGAGTGTGAAAATCAGGCTTCTTTACTAAAACTTAAGAAATATATTTAAATCAAAAGCCAATTTCAAACACTAGTTAATATACATATTAACACTTTGATGAATTCTTCTCCTTGCCATTCCACTCTAAGATAGCCTTATATTTTTCAATTTCTAATGATTTTTTTTTCAAATTGTTTTCAATCAACTTTGGAAAGGTTGCCAGTTTTATGGACTTTTGAAATGATATCAGGATTTTTTTCAGATTGTCAAAATATGTATTTACTATATCATTTTTGGAGATATATTAACAGAAATTAAAATCAGGGGATGTTGACTATGGAGCTAGTTAAAGGGGCTTTCCTAAGAAAGGCGCTCACTTTGGACGTGAATGGAGCCATGCTCCTTCCCAGGGTTTTACATAAATATTTGGGCTAGCATGAAAAATAGTCATTCCAGGATCCATGAGACTCTCCTTTCTGATTGCGTTTATTTTAGCCATTACCTATTCCTCCCCACCTTGCTACAAAGGGAGGAAAACCATAAATCCTGACTGGGCACAAAAAGCAGCAGGCTAAAATTACCTAGAAGCATATGATGGGCAGAAATTCAGGCTAGATATCACAGTGAATGAATTAGGTTCTCATGAAGAAAGTCTTTTGCAGAATACATGTGACAATATCACAGACAGCTCATGAGAGGATGAGAAAGACTAAGAAGACACTGCCCTTTGGCAAGTAGCCAGCCATCATTACTGCAGTGAGCTCTGGTGGCTGCCAAAAGTGATGCAGTAATAATTAATGAGGTCAAGTCTATAGGTCAGAACTGCTTATCACTTTGTGGGACAGTGTGTGTGTGTGTGTGTGTGTGTGTGTGTGTGTGTGTGTGTGTGTGTGTGTGTGTGCGCGCGTGCATGTGTGGATAGAGAGAGAGGGAACTGAATTCTGTTTTGCTGGCTGCCTAAACATATAGTCTTGGCCTTTATTTCCTATAATTTACAGACTATAACTTATGGAGGAAAATGAATTGTGATATTCAAATATTTCAAAATAAATGCATAGAATGTACAGGCTAGGAGGTAAAGTCATATTTATTCAATATTTTAAAGAAGTAGGGGTTTTTTTTGGATTGTTGGTGGAATAACAAATTGAAAATCAGGGGTGACCAGTACATGAGCTTGAAGAAATGACACCAAAGAGATCATGCTTTTAGAGTCAGTGGGGAAATAATTCCCAGGTAGGAAAGTACAAGCACACTGTGTCCATAAGTGTGAAGAGACTGAGGCTAGTTTCAGAAGCAATAATCAGTGGTGGAAGAGGAGAACAGGTCAAGATGGGGGCTTGTCTCAGCCTCCTCTGGGACACCTGAGCCCAGGCTAAAAATGGTCTGGGAAACTGCTGCCTACTTCCGCTCATGTCCTCGCCCCAGATCACACTGCCAACTATCTTAACTCAAAGCTTTGTCCATATTTAACAAATAAAGGAAGCTAACAACAGAGGCCCAGCCCTGCAAATCTACATTTCAAGTTACTTTTCTACATGATATCATGATATCACCTGTAGGTAATTAAGGAGCACCAGGCTGGATGTTACATAGAGAACAGCAAGCTAGTCCCAGGTCAAATTGTCACTGTGATATGGATGCTGGCTTATTCCCATAGGACATATTTTCCACATTTTATTTTTGTTCACCTGGAGATCCCTTTCTTTTACAAGCATGTACACAATCACCCAAAACTCCTATTTCCTAAAAATAAACTTAAGTTAAGCTTATTGTCATAGTCAGCCACACACCACTGGGATGAGTCTCCAAATCAGGCACAATTTATGGGAGGAAATCCAACCTTAAAACTTAAATTCTCAGTTCTATATTGTTTGCCAAACACAACAGTCCATATCTTAAATTCAACCTTGATCAAACCCTCTAGGCACAGACAGCAATACACAGCCATCCTTTATTCCAGTTATGTTTTTACAAAAAAGTTTTCTGCAGTCTCTCCTGCCCCTTAGAAAGTGCACAAGCCAAACCATGAAATTCAATTCTCCCTATACTTGCATTTCTAAATTGTCACTAGATTAGTCCATAAAACTTGGCTTTCCACTCTGGAAGGCATCTTCAGTTGCGAGTACTAAGTCCATGCCCATTCCTTCAGCACAAGAGTTCCAGAAGACCAAAATCTGCACAATCAGATTCATCTCAGCAAAATCACCCCACTCCTGGTACCAAAACTCTTGTAGTCAGCCACATACCACTGCAATGAATCTCCAAGTCAGGCACAATTTGTGGGAGGAAAGGATTTATTTGAAGCCACAGTCCAGGGAAAGTTCTGCAATGGTGAAAGAGCCTGGTCCCTTTTCACAGGTCCATCACAACACCAAACTCACAATAGCAAATAGGCAGGAGGCACACGGTGATAAATCTCCTTCCCCTTTATATAGCCTTAGGGTGAGGTCTTGTAACTCTATCTCAGACTTAATGGCTTCCTGAGTCTCTGGAATTTCCTTACATCCTGCCTCTTACTTAGAGGCTGCCTTCCTATAAACAACCTCAGAGACTCACCCAAGATAATTAAAAAGTCAAGTTGACAACAAAACCTAACTATCACATTTATGTAAAGAATAATTAAAAGAATCTAAATGTAGACTCAATATGGAAAGCGGTTATCTATAAAAGCAATAGTGTACAGTTATATTTAGGGTACTGGGATATGACAGTGTGTGAAGTGAAAAGTGCATAGAATAAAGTCAGACTAAGTGATTACATAAAATAAATAAGGAAAACAAGATTGTAATAATATATGATGGAATGTCCATCATTCTTTTTGGAGATTTACATTGACTTCATTTTTTTCAATATTAGTTGTACTTTCTAAAGTTAGATTTTATTATTCTTTAGAAGTATCATATTTGCATATGAAAATTATATTCATTTGAGCAAAATAATTGTATTTTCATGAGTTTTACTTCTTTTTTTTCCAATATAAAAATCATTCTGGAGAAATTTATGTTCTTAGTTAAGGTAAACTTATTTTAATATAGAGAATCTTCCTTCTGCTTTTAAAATCATTATTTAAGTATCTCAATGTCTTTTTTTATTTTCACTTTTCAATTTTTGACATAGTCCAACAGAGTATAACATATGGCCATTTATCCATAGTTTTAGTAATTTTTCAAACAATGACATTTTATATCAAATAATTATAATTACCAGATTATTTCATACTGATGAGTTTCAGGTAAACATTTTTGGCAGAGATACTATAAAGCTGATAATACCTCTTCTTGACACTTATCATTGGTACACTGATTGGTCAATGTGCCCATTTTACTCAAGGCCAGATGTTATTCCCTGGTCAAACTGGCATTTATAAAACCAACCGTTTATGAAACATTTTCATTTGACATTCAGCAGTAACATGTGTAGCAATACTTTGTTGGGCTATTAAAAATTCTACTCCACAAGATTTTTTCGGCAATAATTTTGTTTTGTTTTGTTTTTTTGTTTTCTTTTTGAAGTAGGGTCTCTCTCTAGCCCAGACTAACCTGGAATTCACTATGTAATCTCAGGGTGGCCTTGAACTCTTCAGGTATTAATTTAACATCAATTTATTTATTACATGAATGGATCATTATTATGGTGATAATATAATTGTATCAATAATATATTTACAAATTTGCATTATGTGATAAAGAAGCTTTGTTCATCTCCACAGTTTTTCTGACATATCTATAAACTCAGAGATACATTTCTGCTCAATGTGGTACACAGTCCCTTAGGTTACTATTAATTTTTATGGTCAAAACAAAGCTGCCTTGTGAATATCCTTTTAACTTGGAACTTGGCCTCTGTATGCTTCCCCTGTCTCTATCTGCTCTGCACTTATTTTTTATCTTCTGCCATGTTGCTAACTACTGCTTTCCTTATACCATCTTTTGTCATTTTATTAAAATTAAAAAAAATACTTGAACTAATTTTAGTGGGGAATTATTTCATAAAAACAAGATATGGTTGTTTTATGCTTACTGTAATTCTGAGTTTTCAGAATTACATTCAGAGAACAATGCAAAAATATCCATAAATGGGGCTGGAGAGATAGCTTGGTGGTTAAGGCCCTTGCTTGCAAAGCCTAATAATCGAAGTTTGATTCCCCAGTATCAATGTAAAGCCAGATGCACAAAGTGGTGCATGTATCTGGAGTACATTTACAATGGCTGGAAGCCCTGACACACTCATTCTCTTTATCTGTCTCTGTTCTCTCTATCTCTCTCTCTGCTTGCAAATAAATACTTCATACATGGAAGATTACTGCTCTCCATTCCTTTTATCTTTCTATTGTCTCCTCAAAGTGTTGTTCGACTTCCTTATAAAAACTTTGACATTCTCATTCAGCCTCTGACTGGTGTCCCCTGTAGGACTTTCTCGATATGGGCATATTTTTAGCACCTGTTGTTCATAACCATCTGAACTCTTCTTTGTGATCTCTGGAACATAAAGCCCCTGTGAGTTTAACATTCATTCTGTCACTCAGAATTGTCCTTTATGCCTGTACATATGTACACGAAGTCCCAAATTATTGCAGATAGATTTCTCACATGCACGAGTTCATGGTTTTATCTTGAAGAAATATTCTGATATTTACTGAAGGCTTTCCCACATTCACCATACAGAAATTGTTCTCTCCAGAACAAGTTTTCTACTAAAGACAAAGAAAGAATACAATGGCCAAGTTCAAAGGTATACTGAAGGAAAACCTTCCAGGATAGTTATTTTTTTCATGTTCACTAATAGTCATGAGACTTCTCTTGTGTATTCTTTGATGTATAGTTAGGTTTTTTTCCCAGAGAAGGCTTTCTAACACATGCAAAGTCTATAGGCTCTCTGACTTATATGCATTCTTCTGCACATCAAGACTACCCACTTGGTGCCTGAAGCCTTTCTTCCAGCAATGACAGTATCCATAGCACATGCTGGGTGAGCTCACAGGCCAGCAGTCAGCTGCTATTTCCTGCCATAGCCTTCATATTCTTAAGTCACTTGTAAGGATTGTTCACACTATGATCATCCTATATTTAATTTGTAAGTAAATAATTTATATCTTTAGGTAATTGAAATCAAAATATAAGTAAAATTTATTGCTGCATACACTTCAACCTTATATTGATCTCCCAATCAAGCTTTCTGTAAGATTATCAATTTTTTGCTATTAAAAGAAAAACATTAACTGTATTCTAATGCTTTTTAGATTCACAATAACTGACAGCAAAAGAAATGTATATGTAATCTTGTAGTATATGTAGAGTCAAATCTGAAAATTTAACCAGATTCCTCCCTTCACTTCACCCCTCACATTTTTAAAACAGAATACTGCACAGCTGTGAAGACTTCAATGGTAACTTGTGGTATCCTCCAACTCTCCATTCTGCAACTTTTAAAAGTCAAGAATATGGATGACCCCATGCTTCTTTGCCATATACCAAGTGACCAAGAGAACTGGGAAGATGGCACATGTGGTAAAGCTCTTGGCTTGCAAGAATGAGGACCTAAGTCTGATCCCCAGAATCAATAATAACAAATAAATTAAAAAGTTGAGCATGGTGGTAGGAACTTGTCATCCAAACACCCACTGGGGAACCTGAGTCAGGAGGGAGCCTGGAGCTCACTGGTCATCCAATGTAACTAACTTGGTGAAATTCAGACCAGTTAGAGACCTTGTGTCAGAAAGGTGGACAGAAGAAACCAAAGAAAGGTTTTCGTCTGTCCTGCATATGCACACAAATAAATGAGCTTCACATACCTGCCCAGACACATGCATTTGTCCACACAGGAACAGACATCTAAACAAAGTGACCTGGTTTTCAGCACAAGTACCTTTGTAAAAATCAAATCTCAGTAAGGCTATGTCATATTTAACATGGTATTTAACTGCAAAGTTTTGGATATTCATATTTATGTATGTACACTATATCTACATAAGCTTATATAGAACTATGTGGTCTGGAAGAGATTTTAAATGCAGGAACATGGATTACTAGTAACAAGAAACATATAACTTCCTTAACAAGCCTGCACTCTACATAAATCCCTTGCTTACTAGGAAAGCATGAGACTTTGAGAAGCAGCATCCAGTCTGAGCAGGACATCAGACAATCAAAGTAAGGCCGCTGTCTGAGGATAGACAGAAGCCAGGTAGAAAAACAAGCAGAAGATTTTATTTTTATTTATTTTTATTTTGGGGTCTGTGTCAATCAAAAGAGACCCATGGACTCCCATGATAGTCAAGATGAATAATGATTATTAGTAATAATCACCAACATGCTATATGTTCTACAAGTAACAAGACACCTGTATCCAGAAGTAGGATCTATTTATTGTTTGGAAAGGGTTGTGATGATAACTTTTGAGGATCTAATTTGGAATTTGTAAAATGAAGAAGTATGAGTTTGCTTACTCAGAAAGCTGTTAATATAATTAAACTGGCTAAAGAGTATAATTTTAAAAAATAATACAGGTGCTTAATGAATGTGAGGTGTTCTAAAGATAATCATTTATTTAAAATAAAATAAAGGTCCTTCCCAAAGACATTTAGTGTTCCTATAATTATACAAATCATTGTAAACAATTTAGATTATAGACTGAAACATGAGAGTAGTAGTATCAATAAACACTGGAAACTATATTTCATTTATTATACAAAGAGGACCTATATTCCTGATTGCCACCTCACTTCTATTCATTTGCATAATGACTGATACACTGTCATAGAAGCACATATATTTTCTGAGGCTTTCATTTTTTGTTGTACCAACAGTCACATAATTAAGAGGTACTCTGCATTTCATCAAATTTAACTTTAATAAAATTCCAAAGGATCCTGGTTTCCTAATTATATGTAATTCATGCTAATAAGACTGATGTGACTTTTTACCTTCTGATTTTGATTGGGGAAAAATTATAAAGAAATTACAGACTTGCTAATTAGAACTAAACTATGAGAAAATGTATTTAAATAAGTTGAAAAAAAGTAACACCGATCACAGCAGTTTAAAAGGAGGAATAAAATCACCTAATATATTGATTGGTTCTGCCCCCTCACCCCTCAGAGTGTAAAACACTCTATATATCCTATCTCAGTAGAACTGAAGAAAGAGAAAACAATAAACACACACACACATCACAAGAACAACAAATGGACCACTCGAAGAAATCCTAAGGGAAAAAAAAATTGAAAAGATCAAGTAACCACCAATTTTTTAACCACTTTTTGTAAAAATGTTTAATTCTTTAGAAGATAACAGGTTGCTGTCTTCAAAACCTTTAATATCAAGTACTGAAAAGTTCTAAGATATATGAAAAACCTGCAGATATAATTCACTGGAAACAAACCTATATATCACCTAAATTCTGGTATTAGAAATTAAGACAAATAATGTTAAAACAAATATGTCAAAAATATGGAAAAATGATTAACAAAATAGATTAGCAGTGCATAATTTTAGATAAAGACACTAAAACTATAAAGAAAAAAACAAATGTAGAATAAAAACTAAAAAAAAAACATTTTGGGCTTCCGGTTCAAGATGGCTGACTAGCAGACACGCCACGTCCCTCAGGAAACAAGGGTCAGGGTTTTCAGCAGGGATCCAGGTCGTGGACATAAGCTGCAGTCACGCTC
Organism: Zapus hudsonius; assembly: GCA_004024765.1. Classification (NCBI taxonomy): domain Eukaryota; kingdom Metazoa; phylum Chordata; class Mammalia; order Rodentia; family Dipodidae; genus Zapus; species Zapus hudsonius. The sequence goes on along the minus strand of PVHP010026685.1, from coordinate 88 downwards.
TGAGCCGCAGACACCCCCCAGCACAGGATTCTCACCAGTGGAAGCTTCCATCGAGGACCGCGCTCGCCAGAGGCAATTGTGTTTGTAT
>PVHP010026684.1:6530-24836 GCA_004024765.1 Zapus hudsonius | reverse complement strand
AAAAAAAAAAAGGCCACCACACCCGGCTGTTAAAAAAAAAAGTTACTCCCAAGCAAAAAGACTGGACAGCTTTTTTGAATCCTTCACCCTAAATCTTCTAAAATCATCCCTTTTTCTTATCATCCCAACAGAATGCCAGCCTGCCTAATGAACTGCCAAAGACTCATGATGGGTTGCAGCAGAACTAGCTCACAGGACCCTGGAAAAGCAGAGCCCGAAGGGGCCTCGCAGAGTAGCCGCAGTTCATCTCCCACACTGCCACATTCCAAGGGAGGAACTGCCATAGGAGGGGAGGAGAACAACTTAAGGCCACCTGCAGTTTCAAATGAGTTTTCCTCCACTGGGTGTATTTTAATGAGTAGATACAGGATTATAAAACCAGTGAAGAAGTAGATGGAGGGCAAAACACTCCCTCCCTCCCCAGACAGTTGAAGTAAGCTAAAGAACATGGATAGAAGATAGATAGATAGATAGATAGATAGATAGATAGATAGATAGATAGATGACAGATAGATAGATAGATAGATAGATAGATAGATAGATAGATAGATAGATAGATAGATAGATGATAGATAATAGGTGATAGACAGACAGACAGACAGACAGACAAACAGATGGAGGAGAGGGACACAGTGTGAGAGTATGGGTGTGCCACTGCAAGTGAACTTTAGACACATGTACCACTTTGTCATCTGGTTTTACATGAGTAGTGGGGAATTGAACCCAGGCTAGCAGGCTTTGCAAGCAAGTGCTATTAACCACTGTGATGGTTAAGTTTATTGTCAACTTGCTTTGTTTAATAATCTACAGTAATCTTGGGCAGGTCTCTGAGCTTGCCTGCAGAAAGGATTGACAAAAGGAGAGGTTCCTCCTTTTGAGTTGCCCTTCCCCTAAGTGGGTGGGCAAAGGCCCTGACATGTCTATTGTCTCTCTCTCTCTCCACTCACAAATAAACTAAATATTTTTTAAAATATTGAACCTGTCAATAGGTCACCATTGATAGGAGTTCCAGGTCAGCCTAGGCTAGAGTGAGACCCTACTTCAAAAAAAAAAAAAAAAGATGTGGAGAAATGGCTCAGCGGTTAAGGCATTTGTCTACAAAGCTTAAGGATCCAGGTTTGATTCCCCCAGTACCCATGTAATGGCAGATGTACATGGTGGCACATGTGTCTGGAGTTCATTTACGGTAGCTAGAGGCCCTGGTTAGCCCATTCTCTCTATCTGCTTCTTTGTCTATCTGTCTCTCTCAAATAAATAAATGAAAAAATTTTAAATATATACATAAAAATATAAAAACTAAAAAACAGGCTGGAGAGATGGCTCAGCAGTTAAGGTGTTTGCCTACAAAGCCTAACAACCCAGGTTTGATTCCCTAGTACTCACATAAAACCATAAAACCAGATGCACAAAACAGGTGTATGTATCTAGAGTTTGTTTGCAGAGGCTAGAGGCCCTGGGGTGTCTATTCTCATTCTCTCTCTCTCTCTCTCTCTCTCTCTCTCTCTCTCTCTCTCTCTCTCTCTCTCTCTCTCCTATCTCTCTCTGCTTGTAAATAAGTAAATAAAAATACATTTTTTAAAATAACAAAAATCAGTTCAAGGTCATCTTCAGCTACACAGTGAGTTTGAGGCCAGCAAGCAACAAAAGGAGTTCAATATATATTTGGTTGTAAGCATCAAATGAAGAAACTTGTTAAATATAGGATCTGGCATACACCTCAATAAAAGGCAATGATAACAGTGATAGAGGTGGTGAAAAACCCAATACCCACATTTTCATTCCAAAACAAGACTGAAACAAAAGCAATTTAGTCCTGTTCTCTTCCACTGATTCCTTCTCCTTCCTGTCCAATCATAAAAGTACACCAGGCTGGAAGTCAGAACACTCAGCTTACATGTTAACTGCCACGTAGTAGTTATGTAACTTGAGGAAAGTAACTTCATTGAGGTATTTTTCCTTATTGAACCATTAAATTAAAGAGACTTTGCTTGATCTACATGGCTGCTGTGAACATCGAATGAGTTAATGGAGTTTAAAGGACTTTGTGACAGTCGAGTGGAGTGTGGTGGCAAACACCTGTAAGTAATCCTAGCACTCAGGTGGCTGAGGCAGGAGGGCTGCTATGCACTGAATGCCAACCTGAGCTACACAGTAGGACCCTATCTCCAAAAATTAAAAAATACAGTACACTGTGAACTATGAAACACTCCATAAATATGAAAAGTATCTGTCCCATACTCTAAATATTTTTACCAGTAAAAAGCCACTTTATCTCCAAGTTTCCTCTCATGGACGTTCCGATCCAGCACATTGTAGCATATGTTGGTGGTTGCTCCTTTCATCCACTCAATGAAGATTTTCCCTTTAGTCACATCAAAGTTGTACTCGAGGAATGAGCCAGAGCACGGGGTCTTCCAATAAAATTCCTTAGCAATGTCTCCCCAGAACTCTGCAACAAGAGAGATGTCCACACATCACTCAATGTCTCAAGCATGCTGTTATCAGATGGCTAACTAGTCTACACCCAGGGCCACGTTACAATGTCCTCACCCAGGATCCACTACCTGTCCAATTTATCACCTGCCACTTTCCTACCTACAACCCATTCCCATGGGCTGAATCTTGATTCAGACTGTCCTTTCTGTCCTCAAAACTGTCCATCCAGAGCTGGGCATGGTGTTGCATGCCGGATTAGGAGTTTAAGGCCCATCTCCTCTATATAGCAAGTTCAGGGCTAGTCTGTGCTATGTGCAACTCAGTCTCAAAAACAAAACAAAAAACCCTGTCTGAATGTTTTTTACCATCTGCTTAAGTCATAGCCATAAAGTACTAACACAATGCCTAGTACACAATAGACAATCAGTAATTTTAAAAATATTTTACTTATTTATTTAATTATGAGAGAGGGAAAGAGAGAGAGGCGGATAGAATAGGCATACCAGGGCCTCCAGACACATGTGCCACCTTGTGCATCTGGCTTTACATAGGCACTGGGGAGTCAAACCCAGGTCTTTAGGCTTTGCAGGCAAGTGCCTTAACCACCGAGTCATCTCTCCAGTCCTGACAATCAGTAAATTTTTAAATAAAATAATAAATGAAAAAAATCTTTTTCAAAAATATTTTTAAATGTATTTTTAAAATATTTTTATTTATTTATTTATTTATTTGCAAGCAGAGAGAGAGAGAGAGAGAGAGAGAGAGAGAGAGAGAGAGAGAGAGAGAGAGAGAGAGAGGAAATCCAGAAACAGACGCCACCTTGTGCATCTGGCCTATGTGGGTACTGGGGAATTGAACCCGGGTCCTTAGGCACTGGAGATAAGTGCCTTAACCGCTGAGCCATCTCTCCAGCCCCAAGAAAAAAATCTTTACCCACAGAGCCTTCCATGGTCATCTTCTCTTAATTTGCTCATTCTCTTGGCAATTATTTATCTTTCCATTACTACTCATGCAAGTGTATTACGTGCCAGATGTTCCTGTAAGCTCCTCATAGACATTACTTCATTTAGTCCTTTCTACAGCTTGGAGATATTCATGATTTTTTCTTTTTGTAGATTTGAAAAGCAAGACTTAGCTAAGTTAAACAACTTGTCCAAGGTGTCACAGGTTACTAAGTCAAGATTTTAACTTCTTTGAGGAAGTTTGCTAAAGTCCAAAAGATGAGTAGAAATTTTCTCTACTCCCTGACCAAATGTGTTATGAGAGGGAACCAAGGGTTTATGTCAAGAGAAGCTACTTGAGGCTAAAACACTGAAATAAAGGGAAGAACAATAAGAATTGATGTGTGTCTCATATCAGGCAATCCTGATATGTATAAGGAGTGTTATTCATTTCAAGAGCAATAGAAAGCTATTGAAAGGTTTTAGGCAAGAGAGTGACAAGATCAGATTTATAATCAAAATATCTGACTTGTGGCTAGACATTGGTGGCACATGCCTTTAATCCCAGCACTTGGGAGGCAGTTCTATAATTTCTAGTTCTATAATTTCATTTTAAAATTCTGCTTTCTTGGGCTGGAGAGATGGCTCAGCGGTTAAGGCACTTGCCTCCAGTGCCTAAGGCCCTGGGTTCAATTCCCCAGGACTCACATAAGCCAGACCCACAAGGTGGCCCTGGTGCATTCTCTCTCTCTCTCTCTCTCTCTCTCTCTCTCTCTCTCTCTCTCTCTCTCTCTCATCTCTGCTTGAAAATGAATAAATAAAATATTAAAAAAAAAATTCTGCTTTCTTTCAGTAAAAGACCCTACCTCAAAAAAAAGTGACTAGAAACAACTCAAAACCCCAAAAATTTCAAACTGGTTAAAAACTAGTAATATCAATAGTAATATAACTCAATACTGAATGTTCATTAAGGAGAAAACACATGGAAACTGGCATCATGTGAATACCATTCCAACATCAGAAATGGACTAATTTCAATTAATCTTTATCATGTTATGTTATGGTCCTATGAAGTATATATTATCCTAATTTATGGATGAGAAAATTGGAACTCACACAGCTTAGAAAACACTCCCCAAGGACTATAAAACTAAAAATAAATGAGAATGCAAATCTTTTTTTTTTTTTTTTGGTTTTTCGAGGTAGGGTCTTGCTCTAGTCCAGGCTGACCTGGAATTCACTATGTAGTCTCAGGGTGGCCTTGAATTTATGGTGATCCTCCCACCTCTGCCTCCCCGAGTGCTGGGAGTGCTGGGATTAAAGGCGTGTGCCACCACGCCCAGCAGGAATGCAAATCTTAAAAAATATTTTATGTGGGCTGGACAAAAGGCTCAGCAGTTAAGGCACTTGCCTGTAAAGCCTGACTACCTGGGTTCAATTCCCCAATACCCATTTAAAGCCAGATGCACAAAGAGAGAGAATGGGTGTGCCAGGGCTTCCAGCTGCTACAAATGAACTCCAGATGGATGTGCCACTTTGCACATCTAGCTTTAAATGGGTGCTGGGGAATCAGACCCGGGCTGAGCCATCTCTCCAGCCCTGTTTTATAAGTTTGCACATGTACATTTGTGTGTGTGTTTAGGGATCCGGATGTTTCTTTGGCATGCATTCTAAGTACTGAAGTTCAGAAGAGGAAAAAGATGAGCATGTGCTGCAATGATCAGGGAATTCTCTATGGAATTGGTAGCGTTTGGTTAAGTAAACAAGAGTAGAAGGAAATTGGCAAAGGCAAGGAAGCGGGAAGGGACTTTTATGCATCCAGGATATCAAGGAGAATTGTGCCTCTAGAATGAGGGGTGTGGCACAGACTAGTAGGAGGTAAGACTAAGAAGTGGGGTGAGGCTAAATTACCCAGAGGCCTTTTACTGAAAGAAAGCAGAATTTTAAAATGAAATTATAGAACTAGGAAACCACTGAGGGTTTTTTTGATATTTTTATTTATTTGCAAGAAGAGAGAGAGAGAGAGAGAGAGAGAGAGAGAGAGAGAGAGAGAGTTTGCCAAGGCCTCTAGCCACTGCACGCACCATTTTCTGCATATGGCTTTATGTGGGTGCTGGGGAATGGAACCTGGCTGGTTAGGCATTGCAGTCAAGTGCCTTAACCACTGAGCAATCCCTCCAGCCCAAGTTTTTTTTTTTTTTTTCTTAAAGCTAGGCTGTAATCCCAGTAATTCCAGCACTCAGAAAGATGACCCTAAATTCAAGACCAGCCTGGTCTGCATAGCCAATCCCATGCCTTCCAGAGCTCCATAGTAGGGCCCTCAAATAAATAAATAAATAATAAATAGGGCTTGATACATAAGGTGGCACATGTATATGGAGTTCATTTGCAGAGGCTAGAGGCCCTGAAGTATCCATTCTCATTCTCTTTCTACTTGCAAATAAATAAATAAATAAAATTCTCTCTCTCTTCTGGGTGGGGTGATGCATGCCTTTGATGCCAGCACTCCAGAAGCAGAGGTAGGAGGAAACTGTGAGTTCGAGGCCACCCTGGGTCTACATAGTGAATTCCAGGTCAGCCTGGACTAGAGGGAGAACCTACCTAAAAAAAAAAAAAATAGTAAATAAACAAAGTTTCTGCATGGCATATGAAAGCAGTGTTAGAAGAAAATCTACCTAATGTTGCTTAGTCAAATGCACTGGAGAGATCAAGGGCAACAAGACCAGGAGAAGAACAAACAAGGAGGATACTTCCTTCATTAAAAATGTGGGGTAACCAGGCGTGGTGGCGCACACCTTTAGTCCCAGCACTCGGGAGGCAGAGGGAGGAGGATCGCTGTGAGTTCAAGGTCACCCTGAGACTACATAGTGAATTCCAGGTCAGCCTGGGCTAGAACGAGACCCTACCTAGTAAAATAAAACAAACAAACAAAAAAGTCTGGGAATGGAAGAAAGGAAAAAATCCTTAAGAGACATTTGGAAGGAGTATTTGATAGAATTTGTTGAAAAGCACACTATAGAGTTAGGGAAGAGGAATAACAGCACTATTAAAAACCTTGTTCAGGGCTGGAGAGATGGCTCAGAGGTTAAGGTGCTTGCCTGCAAAGACAAACAACCCGAGTTTGATTCCCCAGTACCCATGTAAAGCCAGATGCACAAAGTCTGAAGTTTGCAGTGGCTAGGGGTCCTGGTGCATACATTCTCTTTCTCTCTGCCTCTCTCTCTCTCTCTCTCTCTCTCTCTCTCTCTCTCTCTCTCTCTCTCTCTCTCCTTGCAAATAATTAAATACTCTAAAACACTGTTAAATTAGTTAACCTAAGTTTCAGTTTTCCTTCTCTGTGAAATGGAGACAGCAGTCCCCACATCAATCAAATTGAAATTGTTTTCAGCAAGTAATAAAGTCTATAGGTAAACTATAAAATAGATATTATTACAGGAGAGGCTAGAAGAGATTGCACTTTGGGATAGTGTCACTGACAGAGATTAGAAAATTAAGGAGGACAAAAATAGAGAAAATTAGAAAAGTGCAGATTTTGGGGCTGGAGAGATGTGGCTCAGTGGTTAAGGTACTTGGCTCCAGTGCCTGAGGCCCCTGGTTCAATTCCCCAGTACCCACATAAGCCAGACCCTCTCTCCCTTTCTTTCTTTCTCTCTCTCTCTCTCTGTATTTCTCTGCTTGAAAATGAATAAATAAAATATTTTTTAAAATAAAAAATAATAAAAATTGAAAAAAAGAAAAGTGCAGATTTTGGAGGGAAAACTGGCAAACTTTATCCATAGTCATGTTGAATATGGTTGTATTCATGGCGTGTGAATACAAATGATTTGTAAGCATATGAAATTGGGGACCAAAGCGTAAGTGAAATGTTGTGTACAGAGCTAGACAGATAAAATGGGAATTACTGTAGCAGTACTAGCTTACTACTACAACAGACAAATTCGTGATGGAAGAAAACATACAGAGAAAGAGAAGTGACAAGGTCTAGGACTCAAAGTTGGACAGTGCAAACAGCAACGAAGAATTTCACCCAGATTCAATGCTATTTTGCATTACCCAGTAACCTCCTCATCCAAGTTGTTATCAAACCAATCACCACTCACTTTATGTCTCCTGGGCATCACTCTATAGTGCACACTTAATTACCACTTTAGTCTTTATATAACCTATGCAGCTACCATTATTATTCCTATCTTACAGGTGAAGAAGTCTAAAATGTTTTTTTTTTTAATTTGCCTAAGATTCACAGTATAAGAACAGTAGAGCCATTCGTGTGGATTTTTCTCCACGTGGTTGGTGGCTCACGTTTGTCCCACCACCAAACATTAAGCAACCTCCCAAATGGGGAGAGGTTTTGCCCCTAACCCAGACTGGAAAATCTAAGCAGAAAATTTTCCTGGGCAAATTTTTAGATATGGGTTCATCAGAATCTGTTATGACAACTCGGTCCAAAATGAAACTCAAAAATCTTAAGAGACTTACTCAATCTTACATTGGGCAATTTCATTGGGATTGCTGCTATCTACGTGAGACAGATGCAGAACTCTACGCTGGGAACCTGACCTGTTACTGCCTTTGGACAAGTTAAAGGTCAGAGGGGGCAATGGGTGAGTTAGTGTGGAAAGAAGGCAAAGAAAGTTCTGCTCATGGCCTTCATGTGCCCCCTCACTCCTTAGAGCCCCTCTTTTCACTTCAGGAGGGTGTCCTCATGGAACTTCATTCTCCTCCCTGAAAACCCCTCTTCCGGGCTCAAGAAAGGAAACCTCCCTTCTTCCCTCGCCGAACCCCCATCTCTCTCTTCATGAAAACTCCCATCTCACAAAAAGCCCCCAAGGACCCCCCCAACTTCCAGGTAACCAACACTCAGCTCCCAGATCTCCACTCTTCATGGAACCCCATCTCTTCCGGAAGTCTAACCTCGGTGAGCGCCCCTCTCCTCCGGGACCCCTGGGCTTCTCCAGGGAGCCCCTCAGCCCCCCTGCCCCTTGGGACCCCCTCGGGAGTCCTACCGGGGAACCCCCAACATTCCCCTCCCGGGACCCCCGCCCCCAGGACCGCCCCTGGGGAACCCCAGCCCCGCTCCTCTGCTCAGTGGCGCCCCCCGGGATCGCCCGGGCCCAGCCTCACCCCGCGGCTCCTCCACGGAGCGCCGGTGCAGCTCGCGGTAACGCTGCAGCGAGGGGACATGTGCCGAGCGGCTGAGCTCGGGCGGTGGAGGCCAACTCCGCACCCGGTTCCCGGCTCCCGAGTCCTCCGGGTCCCCGCCGCCGCTGCCGCCGCCGCCGCCGCCGCTCTTGCGCTGCTCCTCGGGAAGCCCCATCGTGTCAAGTTCCGAGCGAGCTCCGGAGCCGCCGTTTGCGGTCGCCGTGGGTGCCTGGGCGGGGAAAACAGGCCGACCCAAGAGGCGGAGCCTTTAGGCGAGGGGCGGGGCCTAGAGGCAGAGGCGGGGCTATAGGCAGCCAGTAATGGGCGGAGCCTTGTCAGTGGGCGGAGTCAGTGATACTGCAATAGAAAATCCGGGCTAGGGGCGGGGCTGGCTCGCCGGAAGGGGTGTGGCCTTAAAGTGATAGCAGGAGGAGCGGGCTGAGCAGGGGCGGGGCCAGGCGTGACAGGCGAGGAGGCGGGCCTGTGGAGTGATGGGGAGTAGCCCGGCTGGAGGTGACAGGAGAGGAGGCGGGACCGTGGAGTGATCAAGTTAGGGTCTTGGAGTGACAGTTAAGAGGCCGGGCAAATGGGAGGCGTTGGCGCGCCCATTGTAGACACACCACCGTCTGATTGCACAATCCTGTCACTCCCCTGAGTTGGAAAGAGTGGAATACAGTCCATTCCAGGGGACACTCTTTCCCCCAAGTGTCCCCTGAGCAACACCCCTATTCCGTTCTCAGGAGAAATTCTTTTCCGTGACCTTGAGAGCACAGACCCTGGATAGGAACCCCTCCCTGATAACTCCCCTGGGGTCACTTTGATTCACTTCTACTTCTTCTTCTTTTTTTTTTTTTTTTTTTTGGTTTTTCGAGGTAGGGTCTCCCTCTAGTCCAGGCTGACTCATGCAGTCTCAGGGTGGCCTTGAACTCATGGCGATCCTCCTACCTCTGCCTCCCGAGTGCTGGGATTAAAGGCGTGCGCCACGACGCCCGGCTGATTCACTTCTACTTCTGAAGACTTATTTTTGTTCTCCTTGCCCCCATAAATCTCCACCCAGATCTAAAGTGCAAGGTTCATTAGATGAGGACTAGGAAGAACCTTCAAGTCTTTGCCAAAAAGCCCACCTACTCTTTGCACAAATGATAAATCTGGGAAAGGGGAGTAACTTTTGCAAGGTCAGTGAGCAAATAATGACCAAACTAGTGCCAAGTCTAGGTTCTCTGACTCAGATCTGTTTTTACTGCCGCAGGATGAAGCTAAGGCTTGTAAAATATCAGTCTATGCAAAGAGGAAGAGGGATAGTTCTCATTCTACTCTCCGCCTCCCCGTTTCCTTTCTTACATGTGTATGTATGTATGCATGTTCCTGTGTGTGTGTGCACATGCATGTTGACATTGGATGTCTTCTTCAATTATTCTTCACTTAAAATATTTTTTATTTATTTGTAAGGAGAGAGGAAGAGGGGGAAGGGAGAGTGAATGGGTGTATCAGGGCCTCTAGCCACTACAAACAAACTTCAGATGCATGTGCCTCTTTGTGCATATGGCTCCATGTGGGTACTGGGGAATTGAACCCAGGTCATTAGGCTTTGCAAACAAGCATCTTAACTGCTGAGCCATCTCTCCAGCCCTCCACTTTTTTTTTTTTAAATTCAGGATCTCTCCCAGAACCTAGAGCTCGCTGCTTTGGCTAGCCTAGCTAGCCAGAAAGCCCCAGGAATTCCTTGTCTCTGCCTCCTCAGTGGCAAGCGCTATCATACCCAGCTTTTACTTGGGTGCTGAGGATCTGAACTCAGGTCCTTATGCATGTGCAAGCCAGGTCTTTACCCACCGAGTCATCTACCCAGCCCGGCCCCCAGTTTCTTCACTTCCCCAAGGCTCACTCCCCACAATTCAATTCAGTTAGCTTTAGCCTCTGTTGTACGACTAGCCTTCTCATGTTGCTGCACAAAGAACTCAACCAAAAGCTGCTTGTGGAGGAATGGGTTTATTTTGGTTTAAAGACTCAAGGGGAAGCTTCATGATGGCAGGGAAAATGATGGCATGAGCAGAGGGTGGACATCACCTCTGCCACATCACTGCAAACAGAGGCAGGAAGGTGTGCCAAACACTGGCATGGGGAAGCCAACTATAACCCCTATAAACCCACCCCCAACAGTACACCTCCAACAAGATTCCAATTCCAAAACTGCCATCAGCTGGGGATTGAGCATTCAGAACACAACAAGTTTATGGGGGACACCTGCTTCAAACCACTACACTCTGTCCCATGAAGTGTTCCCGGACTGTGAGGTTTGGCTTACAGAGGTGATGTCCACCCTGTGCTCATGCCATTGATTTCTCTGTCATCATGGAGTTTCTTTGAGTCTATAAGCCAAAATATACCCTTTTCTGATTGGGTTCTTTCCATGAAACAATAAGAACTACAACAGCCTTCCTCTATCTTTGTCCCCCAAAAGAATCCAGGTAGGACCCTATATCTACCTACCTACACTCATCTCCAAGAAGGATCCATTTCACCCTACAATTTACAGATTGGCCATCAAGGCAAGGATCCTTAAATATCTAACTGCAAGACTGAGTCTGAGGTCTGAAGCAGGTAAGCCCTGACTTCTGATGATTATGCAGTTTACAACCACACTCAGCCCTGTGCCCCTTTCCCATCTTGCTTCCCTGTTCTCTGTCCAGTGGATCATAAAACCTCTGCATGGTCAGGTATATCTTACAATCCAGAGCCTATTCAGAGCTCTAAAGGGACACGCACTTCTCTGAAGTTCCATGAAGTTACTGTACTAAGGAGGAACAGAGTTTGCTGGAGCCAAGATGGGTCTTAGATCCCATGGTAGAGCTCTGGGCCTGGCACTGAAGGGCATTTACCCTTGTATGGATTTCCCTCTAGGAGATGCAGAGAACACAGGCGTCATGGTTTGATACAGGTGTCCCCCACAAACAATTGAATGTGTTCTGATAGATCGATCCTCAGCTGATGGCAATTCGGGAATTAGAACCTCACTAGAGCTGTGTTGTTGGGGGCGGGCTTATGGGGGTCATAAGCCAGCTTCCCCTTGCCAGTATTTGGCACACCTTCCTGCCACTGTTTGCAGTGCTGTGGCAGAGGTGATGTCCAGCCCTCTGCTCATGCCATCGTTTTCCCTGCCAGAATGGAGTCTCCCCTCGAGTCCGTAAGCCAAATAAACCCATTCCTCTACAAGCCACTTTTGTTTGGGTTCTTCCTGTGCAGCAACTAGAATGATGACCCCAACAACAGGCTTTACTAATAAGATTTGAACCCCGCTGGGAAGACTCAAACCCCACTAGGAGGGAAGCTAACTACACAGAAGGAATAAGCATCACTCAGGAGATACGGATCTGGATCTCCTTTAGTGAGGTGAGGGGGTGGGAACTGTGGAAACATAATAGACCCCACAGAAGATAAGAACTCCTCGGTAGAGAGGAAGGCACATGTAATTCTTTTTTTTTTTTTTTTCTGGTTTTTCGAGGTAGGGTCTCACTCTAGTCCAGGCTGACCTGGAATTCACTATGTGGTCTCAGGATGGCCTTGAACTCATGATGATCCTCTGCCTCCCAAGTGCTGGGATTAAAGGTGGCCGGTAGGGCACATGTAATTCTACCCAATGATGCAAAGATGGTCATCATCCCCACTCCCATGCCCATCTTCCAGGTTTGTGTCCCAAGACTTTCTCCTGACGTTGTTCCCCACATACTGCTGCCTCTTCCTGTCTATAGATGGTATTGCAGCTCCTGCACCCATAGTAAATGCTAAAAGCCTTCGGAAGTCTAAGGCTGGGAAAGCGGGGAGTAGGTGCTGAGGGACTACATCAGCCTTCTTCCTCTTCCTGTAGGCTGAGCAGTAGAAGTTTGGGCCTATAAATAGGGAAGATCTCTTTTGGAGATGGGGCTGTAATGCAAAGTGTAGAATGATGCAATCACAGAGAGAAACACACACTCATCTTGCTCCTTTTCTTCCTTCTTTTCTTTCCTCCTGGTGCTGCCCCATCTAGCCCCAGGGCCTCACAAAGGCAAGTACTCTTATTGCTGAGCTACTTCCTAAGACACTTTTACCTTTTTATCCTGCCCCACCCCACCTGCCTCCAGGTTTACCACACTATTACCTTTTTCCTTAACTGCAAATTTACAATTCACAAGCCAGGCATGGTGGCTCACGCCTTTAATCCCAGCACTGAGGAGGCAGAGGTAGGAGGATCCCTGTGAGTTTAAGGCTAACCTGAGACTAGTGAATTCCAGGTCAGTCTGGGCTAGAGTGAGACCCTACCTCAACCACCCCCCCAAAAAATCAAATTTACAATTTACATATATTGTACATGTATGATGATAATCACCTCCCATTACCTTCTCTTGCCTCCCCTCACCTATCCCCTTCCACTGTGAGGTCATGAACCCAATGGCTATCATATCTGGAAGACAGCGTTCCACACACCTCCCTATCACATCCTCTGGCTCTCTTCTCCAATATTCCCTGAGCCTTAGAGAGGGTTGACATCATTATTCCTTTTACCTTCTTTCCAGAACCATATCAAAAACTCTTAACATGACAGTAAATATTAAGATTCCAGATATGGGGGCGGGTGGGGAGGGAATTATAATGGTTTATTGTCTATAACTATGGAAGCTATCAATAAAAAAGTTTTTTAATATTCCAAAGACCTTTTAGTCCACTGAAATGATCTCTAGGGTGGAATCTGAGGGTTTGCTTTCAAACATTTTAAAATACAGTAAGGTTTGAAGGTCACTCTTCCACACTGATGAGTTCCAGAAGGATTTGAGTTTCAAAGAGAGAAGCCTAAAAAATGATGGCGAGCAGAAAGGAATCTGAGGTCAGAAGAGAAGATCCAGGAGGGGTGCAGGTGAAAAAGCAGCCTGGTAATGAAGTACAGCTTGGGGCTCTAACCGGGACTTAGGGGTGGGGTGAAGGCGGAGTCTTAAGTCAAAGAGAGGTCTAGAGGATGGAGAAGTAGTCTTGCGATCCTTGGAGATTCATGGAATCCAAGGAGCGCTTGGATGTCCGAGCAGTTTGGGTCAGGGGGATTTTTTTTTTTCCAGTGGAAGAAGGGTTTGTGGTCAGTGGTCAGCCCCTGGGGTGTGGGATTTCCACGGTTCTCCGGAGGATCGCCCGAGAGGAGCGGCATGCTGGTCCCCACTCCCCTCCGCGCTCCCGCGCTCCCCCTGCATCGGCGCGCAGGGCTGCAGCCTGGACCCCGCGGGCCGGGCGGGGGGGACCGACCTGGACTCGGCCGAGGGTGGGGGCGCCCCCTCCCGGCGGTCCCGGAGCTCAGACCCCGCCCTCCGCCTCGCACCCCCACCCGCGCCGCCGCCGCCTCTTCCGGCAGGCGCTGCGCTGCTGGGGGCGAGGGCGGCCGCGGAGAGGATGGCGGCGGAGAGCGAGGCCAGCCAGGAGAGCGCCCTGGGCGCCTACTCGCCGGTGGACTACATGAGCATCACCAGCTTCCCGCGGCTCCCCGAGGACGAGCCGGCGCCCGCGGCCCCGCTCCGAGGCCGCAAAGACGAAGATGCCTTCCTGGGAGACCCCGATACCGGTGAGGCCCACGGGCCCTGTCCCCTGCCCAGCCTTGGCAAGTGCAAGGTGCACCTTCACCTGTATTAGCATCCTCTCGCGGTCCCCATCGCCCTTCCTCCCGGACCCTCTCTCCTCTCGTGTCTGTCAACTATCTCGTGGGGAAGGGGGTGCATTTCTGCTTTTGCAAAGCGTAGGCTGCGACAACGACGGGAGAGGCAATGCTGGGGACTGCAGTGGGTGGGATTAGGATTACCTTTTAGGAAGAACCTACCAACGAGGAAGGAGAGGTTGGAGGGGAGATCCCAAGAAACAGCTGTGATCATCTCGTAAAAGCTGCTCTCTAGCCCCGGAGGACAGGGTGGGAGAAACCAAGTCAGACTGCAGTAGGAGAAATAGAATCTTAGGTCTTAAGAACATCCCACAGCCAACATTTATGGGAAGCAGAGAGTCTGAAGAGAAACTAAGATCCCCCTCATGTCCAGGGATGGGTAAGGAAAATATAATTCTCCTATGGCCAGGAGTTCTGGGTTTTGGGAAACAAGAGGATAGACTGCATGACCTCTCAAAGTCCTTGGGGACTAGAGGGCCTTTGCTGTCCTGTGGACTACCCTAACCCTTCCAGAGCCATGGACCTGGCCTGGATATTAATGAGATACCCCGTTCCCTAGGTAAGAAGCAGTCTCCAAATTGTACTGTGCGTCTGCAGAAAATGAAGGATGGAAGGATGGAAAGTGGGAGAGGGAGGGTGGAAGAGAAGAAACAGCTCAGGAGAGAGAGACCTGGGGGACAAGAGCTCTCTTACGATTCTGTCCCTGGCGCTCTCTCTCCTATCCATGCGCTGCTGTCCTGTCCTCCATTCTTCAACCTCCATCCCCCAGCCTTCTTTCCCTTTACGTCACTTCCTGGCATTAGAACATCCTCCTGCTTCCCTCTCTCTCCTCATGCCTTCACCTGATCCTCGTCCCTCACTGGCCTGGCAGATGCCACTTCTCTGGACCAGCTCTCCCTAGCCTGCCTCTTCTTCCATAGCTGCTCCTGGCCTGACAGCCCCCACTTCTCTCCCCATTCATAACTGTCTGGTCATTTCACCCTGACCACCTGCACCCTTACCAACCCTGCCGGATTGCATTTGCCTATGATAGGGGTGAAGGGATGGTAAGGGTGGGATGTGGAGGCTTTGGGCCATCAAATCTCAGAGCTGTGGATCAAAACTTCTTTGCTTCGGGGAGTAGCCTTGGAATCAGAAGGAAGAAGGGGAAGTGTGGGAAGGTGTGTCCTGGTGGATACCAGCCTGAGCCAGGTCTTTTATTCAGAGATCAGGAGTGATGTTTCTGGTCCTAGCACTGCCCTGGCAATATTACAGTGGGTGTACCTAACCTGTACTGGACCTTAGTTTTTATCTTCCAACTTGATAAAGAATGCCTGTCTGTCCTAACTTACAGATTGGAACCACTTGATCTCTCTTCTCCTGGCCCCTATTAATATTATAGCATCTATGAAAGCCTGTGATTATTTATTTGGGCTCCTTTCCTTTAAGTCCCCTGATGGCAGGGATCTAGCCAAGCATTGGACACGTAATAATTGTTGAATGAATGAATGAATGAATGAAAACAGAATATCTAAGGATGAAATAATGGAAGGGAGGTTCCAAAATTTCAGAAATTTTAAAAAAAATAAGTTTATTTGCAAGCAGAGATATACAGAGAAAAAGTGTGTGTATGGATGCCTCCAGCCACTGCATATGAACTCTGGAGGCATGTGCCACTTGTGCATCTGGCTTACGTGGGTACTGGTGACTTGAACCCAGGTCCTTCGCAGCAAGTGCCTTAACCGCTGAGCAAATTCTCCAGCCCTCTCAGGAATATTTTGGGAAAGTTCAACACAGGCTCTGTCCTCATGTGTACAGAAACCCAGCAGTGAAAGGACTGGAAATGTAGTTCAGTAGTAGAACACTTACCTAGACATACAGCAGAGACCTTGGTTAACTGAGCTTTGGGAAACGTAAACCTTTGCAATAAGTTGTGCACCATGACTCTAAGGGACTTGCCTTATGGGTACCCAGGACCTTGGCATTATTTTGGCATAAGCATGTCAATGTCACTTAACCCTGCTTCCAAGTTCCAAGGGTCCTTTGGTCCTGGTAGACCAGTCTTCTGGCTAATATGACCTTCTATTTTCTCAACCTAGTAGTGCCACCTAGTGGCACTGTCCCATCTTCTTAGCACGGACCTTGGTTGTGCCTCTAGCTCAACATTCTCCAAAATCAAGTGCCAGACATCCCACAACAAGCCCTGTGGAAAATGGAATTAGATGGTAACCACTCCAAGGTTGGGAAATACTCTCTTCCACATGTGACCCACATGTGTCTCCCTCTCCTAGACATTAGTTTAGTGTCTCACTCTCAACATGTTCTATGATGAAATCTTCATTTCTTCCCCATCCACCTTTTTTTTTCCTTCATGCCATTCTCATTTAATGACACTGCCATTTATCCAGTCCCTTAGGTAGACGTCTAGTCTCTCATTTCCAAAATTATGATCTGGTATTCTCTGTTTTCCTAAACTCCATTTACCATCCTGTCATCACCACTGTAGACTAAGAAGACATTACCTGTCCTAACCACATTACTCATGAGTTCCTCACTATTCTTCCTGCCTTTGCCCTCACCACAGTACATCCACCACTCCTTAGTTCAATCTTGAGTGATTTAGAATCCTTAGTAATACTCCTCTTAAGGGAGTAAGCAGGCCAGATTGGATGACTTCAGTCTGCAGCCAAAAAAATCTCTGTTGCGAACTCTAGACTCACATCATCAGATCTATTCAGGGTTCTTTTATTGTAAACTCAGCTAAAACAGTATCATCTAAACAGAGAATTTTGCCAGTTGTGGTGGCACCCGCTTTTAATCCCAGCACTCAGGAAGCAGAGTTAAGAGGATCAACATGAGTTCGAGGCCACCCTGAGACTACATAGTGAATTCCAGGTCAGCCTGGGCTAGAATGAGACCTTACCTCCAAAAACAAAGAGAGAAAGGTGGGGAAATGAATTTTATTGGATTGTATAACTGAAAATGGAACTTCAGGCATGGATGAATCAAAGTCCTAAAAAGCAATTATATTTTCTCCATTTTCTGCTCTACCTTCCTTTTTGTGGGCTTTATCATCAGAAAGCTTCCTTTTTTTTGTTTTTGTTTTTGTTTTTCAAGGTAGGGTCTTGCTCTAGCCCAGGCTGCTCTGGAATTCACTATGTAGTCTCAGGGTGGCCTCAAACTCACAGCAATCCTCCTACCTCTGCCTCCCGAGTGCTGGGATTGCCTCCCGTCTTGTTGGGGTGACCTGTCCCAGCAGCTACAGACTTACATTCTATTAATTTAGCAAGCCAGACAAAAAGAGAGCCTTTCTTTTTCCCAGTAGTTCAAGCAAAAGAACAAAAGTTTAGGTATTGTTGACCTAGTTTGGGTCACATGTTTGTCCATGAGCCAGTCGCTGTAGAGAAATGTTTGTTCTGGGCTGGGGAGATGGCTCAGTGGGTAAGTGCTTGCCATGCAAGCATGAGGGCCTTAGAGGGCCTGGTTCTCCCTGAGTTCAATTCCTCAGTGTCCACATGAACAAGTGGGCATGGTCCCATGAGAAACAGAGACTGGAGAGTTGCTGGGGCTTGCTAGTCAGCCAGTCTGATTGAAAATAGCAGGTGAGGGCTGGAGAGATGGCTCAGAGGTTAAGGTACTTGCCTCCAGTGCCTAAGGCCCCAGGTTCAATTCCCCAGGACCCACATAAGCCAGATCCACAAGGTGGTGGCTCTGGTGCCGCTCTCTCTCTCTCTCTCTCTCTCTCTCTCTCTCTCTCTCTCTCTCTCTCTCTCTCTCACTTTCTCTCTCTCTGTATCTCTCTGCTTGAAAATGAATAAATAAAATTTAAAAAAAATTAAAAAAAGAAAATAGCAGGTGAGCAATAGCAGAGTACACCTGATGTTCTCATCCCGCCTCCCCACACATGTGTACAGGCACATGCATTTGCACACACATACATAGCAACATACAGGAAGAAAAGAAAAGGAAAAAAAAGCCAAAATCAAACAAAAATGCTTTAATTGGCAAGGCCTGAGTCATATACTTAACGCTGGTTAAAGATGAAGGAGTTGGCTGAGGGAGGGGTAAGGGGTGTTCCCTAAAAGAAAATTCTTTAAAAAGAAAAAAAATGAGGACACAATGTTCCCTAAAAAAAAAAAAAAA